>VIAB01003272.1:66279-78063 GCA_009801035.1 Oophaga pumilio
AGTACAAGTCCTCTTTGTTTGAAGAGGCAATTTGCATATATTGGTATTATAATTGTTTGACCAAGCAGTAATTTGAAAGTGCTTCAAAGCTATGGTATTGTTATTATATAGCCGCATTTATGTGTACAGTATTTTTTACATTGCTCAGGAGCAGGACTCAGAGACACTTTATTCGTAGACAAAACAATAAGGTAAAGGCCTTGTGACTATTGTTTCTTCTTTATGGCAAGGTCAATTACAATCTCCACATAGTTAAAGGGAACCTGTTAGCAGGATTGTGCACAGTAACATACACACAGTGTCAGGTCGGCGCCGTTAGGCCGGGATCACACATACGAGAAACACAGCCGAGTCTCGCATGTGAAATCGCATAGAAATACATGCTGCCGCACACTCCACTCCCGAGTGCCGGCGCCAGAGCTGGGATTTCACATGCGAGACTCGCATGTGTGATCCCGGCCTTATACTGATTAACATGATACCTTGGTTGATGAAATCCGTCTTGTGGTTGTTGTTTAATCTTTATTTTCAGCTAATGAGATTCTCGTGCCCTGAGGCAGGGTTAGTGTATGTGGTGCTCTGATTAGCTATTCATAATGCAGACTGCTGACAGGTCACTGATCCCTCACTGCCCTAACCCCTAATTTACATAATGAATGCCTGCACATACTGAAGAATTAAATAACCTGCAGGCAGGCACAAATCGTGGCACCTGCGCTACAGCATAATCGCATGTTTAGTGTCCTAGTAACCGTTGCTCTTGATGTTATTGAGCAAGTAAAAAAAACAATTTGAAAACGGTGCCCACCACGCCTGCGCAGTAGCAGCTATTGGTGTGTATGGAGATCCGATAGCTGCTATTGTGCAGGTGCAGGCGGCACCAACTTGGAGGACATTTTTTTCCTTCTCCAGCAAGATGGTGCAGCTGCGCAGTAGCAGCTATCAGATCTCTATACACACCAATAGCTGCTACTGCGCAGGTGCGGCAGGCGCCATTTTCAAATTGTTTTTTTTTTTTTACTTGATTAATAACATCAAGAATAGAGATTACTAGGACACTAAACATGCGATTATGCTGCAGCGCAGGTGCCATGGCTTGTGCCTGCCTGCAGTTTTGTTTTTTTTTCTTCAGTATGTACAGATATTCATTATGTAAACTAGGGGGCAGGTCAGTGAGGGATCAGCGACCTGTCAGCAGTCTGCATTATGAATATCTAGTCAGAGCACCACATGAAGACCCCCCACAGGCCGCCCACGAGCATATCATTAACTCAAAACTGAAAATAAAGATTAAACAACAATGTTTCTCGCATCACACTCGCAAGTGTGACACCAGCCTAAACCTGTTGATGCTTTGACACATTTTATTAGGAAACTGGACAATCTGCTTAGACCCTGACCCTAGGCAAGGCCTAATAAGAGTGTGAATAAAAATGACCTGGGAGTTAGTAAACCCAACTGCCATAAAAGCCCATGTGCATCCCACAAACTATACACAGGGGTGCCGATGGGGTGAGCTCACTCTCACTGGTAAATTGCTTAGGTGCTGCAAACTACCACGATTTCTAAGGCTATGTTTCCACTATACGGAAACATAGCGCTATTGACGGAGCGTAAAGTGCGCTCCGTCTAAGTCCCGCCCCCTTTCTGACGCGCGCTATTTCCGGAGGTGTTCAGGACACCTCCGGAACACCTCCGGAAATAACGCAGGGCTACATAGCCCTGTGTTAAATTATGTTGCGGCGACGCACTGTTGCCGCAGCACGCGAGGACATGCTGCGGTCTGAAAAGACGCGCCGCATGTCCGTTTACGCAGGTCTGCCACCTGCGTTTTGTTACGCATAGTGGAGACGGGATTTCTTGAAATCCCCTCCACTATGCTGTAACATCTGGACACTGCGTGTTTGGCGCTGCATCACCGCACAGCGCCAAACACGCAGCGTTTCCTGATCGTGGAAACTCACCCTAAGGTGTTAAGTGTTAGGACTGGGAGTTATCTCTTATCCCAGCTGTTATGTCGGCATGTCTGCTGTTACAGCTCCTACTAGTGGGAAAAACCTATAATGCTTACTTATTCTGACCCTCTCCCATTAAAGGCTGTGTATAAAAAGAAATAAATACCAGTGACTAATACATTGTACAATACACGATATTGCAAAGTAGAGAAACAGGAAGCTGCACCTCGTCAGCTATTATGTTCTCAGAGCTTCTGCCAGATGTTTACATCACTTTTAATTGGGTTTTGTAACATGATTTAGTCTTGGCTGTAGAGTTTTACATCGAGACCCAAGTTGTACACATAACATCAGCTGATAAGTAGGATTCATCACCAGAAGTCTCAATGAACCCTTCAAGGGGTTTATGGTGTTACCGGATTTGTTGTAGTCAGGTGGCTTATTAGAGAAAGAGGATTGCAGTTTCCTTCTTCTAGAGAAAAGAATGAAGTTTAGAAAATCTTCTGGATCACAGGGTGACTTGTTGGCAAGTGGTTAATGAGATGACAATAGGAGTTTTCGGAGGTTTCTTATATTATATGTTTCTGTGAAAGAACGCATTGAAAATACTTGGGATTTCTACGAATCCTATTCACACATCAAGATTAAAGGGTTTCACAAGGAATAAAAACAAATGGACACCTATTTATTCTTCAGACAGTGCCTCTTTTGTCCATAGGCTGTTTATGGTATTTAAAGGGGTTGCAGTCACTCCATGTATGACTGCAGACTTGTGAATCTCTGCGGGCACCTTTAGCAGGTGTTCGCATGACAGTATGTATGTGATTTGCATATACGGTATGCGTTCAGTTGCTAACTAGACGTACGCGGCCTCGCTCAATACAAGTGTATTGAGTAAGGCCAGACGCATCTAGTCACATTGTGGCATATCCTCACAGTATGCAGTGACTTGTGCCCTAAGGAAGGACAACCCTTTTAAGACCGGGATCACATATGCGAGGAATACGACCGACTCTCGCATGTTAATACCCGGCACTGCTGCCTGCACTCGGGAGCGGAGCGAGCGGCTCCATGTATTGCTATGCAGCCGCACGCTCCACTCCCGAGGCCGGCGGCAGTGCCGGGTATTAACATGCGAGACTTGGTCGTATTCCTCGCATGTGTGATTCCGGCCTAAGTGAATGAGTCTGAGCTTCAAGGCAGACTCAGCCCAATAAGCACTATTTAAAAAAAAATACTGTTTTGTTAATTTCATAAACTCCACTTAACATATGCATATTTGGTAGAATGCTGCATCTGTTGAACATCATCTAAAGGGTGTCTCCAGCCTCGGGCCATAATCACTCGAGCGTATAAATCGGACGACTGATGTCCTTTTTTTATCAGATAGCACTCGGACCAATGTTATTCAATGGGTCAGTTCTGATTACTGATTTTTTTTCACTGACAGAATCTGGTTGAATGCTGCAATTTCACTCTGAAATCAGAAGACACTCACCCATTCAAGCCTATGGGTGCTTTGAAAACATCCGACCGCACTCAAATCTCATCTGAGTGCAGTTCGATTTCCGTAGATTCACACAATGGAGAAGATGGAGAAATTGTGTTCACCATCTTCTCACCTGTGCAACAGTTCTCTCACCTGAGAAAATGTGATCATCCTATGGTGACCTTCTAATCAGAGTCTGATCAGTGTCATTAGCATAATAGACCATTTCTATCAGATGAGAGAATCTATCGTTGTGTGACCCTGTCCTAAGAAAAATCATTCATGAGTGTCTAGAAAGTAAAAATTTATCTCACTCATGTAGTTCAATTATGGCAGGTGCCCTGGGTCATAAAAGCGCCACTTCCGGCCTTGTGCCAGACTTCATGGTTTCCAGCATTGACACAAAACCAGTGCTTAGTTTGAAGAGGGCCCGCTGACTGCTCATTTCAATAGTGAAGCTAGACCTCTTAGCTGACTATTCATTGCTTGTGACAGAGAAGGGGGCTGGCTCAGATATTGAAATGAGAGCCGTCAGGTAAAGAAATATCCGGCCTGATGGATCTCAATCTGCCCAATCACTAATTTGTGCTATGGGTTAAAGCTGCTTGCTTGGGTGCCTGTTAGTTGCTTTTTTCCTTCTCCCTGCTGAGAACACATAAGGCTGAGTAGGTATTTGTATGGGGGATGGGTAAGAAAAGCTGCTGGGCAAACAAAAGTTCAGGCGGCAGCTATCTGGGGTGTATGGCAAGCTTAAAGGGGTACTCCAGAGAGATACATTTGTATCTACGTTCTGCTGACTTTAAGGGCTTGTGCACACTTTGCAGATTTGGTGCATTTTTTCCTTGCAGATTTGCTAGCAAAACCTGAAGCAATCCTGATGCCAGCAAAGTGAATGAGTAACCTGATGTATCATGCACATGTTGCTTATTGTGACTTGCAGATCTGGTGCAGAAAATAATCTGCAGAATGTCAGTATGCGATTTTTTTTTTTTTTTTTTGCCCTGTGTTTTTCACCATTGACTTCACTCAAATCAGTCAAAAACGCTGGGCAAAAAACAAGTTTTTAGCAGCTGCATTTTTCCTGCCGAGAGCTGCAGGTATTGTGCCGATATTTCTGCATCCATTTACTCAATGTGTATACATAGCCTAAGGCTGTGTGTGCATGGTGCGTTTTTGATGCGGTTTTTTTTGCCTGTAATTGGCCCAAAAACGCTAATCCTAAAGTGTTGTGCATATGATCAGTATTTTTCCTTTCTGGATTTGCTGTGCGTTTAAATCCGTAGCATGCAAATTCTTTGTGCGTTTTTGCCTGCGTTTTTGACCCATTGAATGCACAGGAAAAAATTGCATGCAAAAATGCACCAAAAACACTGCAGATTTTCCGCAGTATTTTTGCTGCCAAGAGATGCAGAAATTTCTGCGTCCATTTACTCTACACGTGTGTACATAGCCTAAGGCGCATATTCCTCTGTTTAGATGTAACTTTATGTGGTTTTACTACTCCTCACTGTGACCTCATATCACCGCATTGCTACTGATCCTAAGTACTTCCCCTCCTTTCTGGCGTGCTGCGTCAGATCAGAGGGCATTGCTTGCATCTTGCTGTTCATGCAAGCCATGCTTATTACCGTCTGTGCGCCAGGTTCACGTCTCCTCTTTCCCTCACTGCCATTCTGCAACTCTGGCTGCACATTCACAGCTTGTACATGACTTGTCAAGGAGCATGTAGTGAGAGCTGGAAAAACAAGGCGAGGGGAATGCCACCTAATATGTAAGCTGTGATGATGCAGGCCTTAAGCTCACCTTGCCCATGTTTTAACTCTTTGCAATGATGAAACAACTATAGTGAACATTACTGCTGCAGCCAATCACGGAGATCAGAGGCACAGTCCATCTTCCTTGGCAGACTTGCTATGCTCATCCGACTTGTACACATATGGAAAGTCTGTGCTGGGCCAAGGGTGGGAGAATATGGGTACTTCTATTGTTCTAAACATGTGCACGTCTTTAGAATAAAAAGGTGTACGATACGATACAATACACTTTATTGATCCCGAGGGAAATTATGGTATCACAGCAGCGTTACAACAGCATTACAAACAAACCATTACAAACAGCATTACATAGAGTAATTACTAGACACAGATTTGCACATGACTAACCACAATACGTAACAAACAAAGGTACACAAATCTCTAATCATTTCCATTAGTGCGCCAGTTCTAGGTCGTAGTCATCTTTCACCCTTAGTGAATTGTTATACATCCCCATAGCGGTAGGCACAAACGATTTCCTGAATTTCTCCTTCTTGCACCTTGGAAGGATTAGACGGCTGCTGAATGTGCTCTTCTGCTTCAAGAACAGCTCGAATAGTGAGTGTGTATTATTGTTCATTATAGTCACAGTATTCACAGACAACACCCTTATCCAACGGTATTGAACCATATGATCATTTTTATTCTATTTGACTAATAAACAAAGTCCACTAACATGACATGACAGGAACCTCTGCTTTGCTTAGTGTCTGTTGGCAGTCACACGGTATACAGAATATTGCCGTGCCTGCATTCGTCATCCAAAATGGAATATTTAAAGCATAGCTTGGGTTCAATCATTAGATATTTGCTTAATTTAGTTTATTTAAAAAAAATTTTTTTTAAACCTGACAGTAATATTTTAATGAAAGCTCGTGGTATACAGTGAATTGCGATACAGTATCTTATAATCTGCATGCTGATAGCCCTAATATAATGCGATGGTATCTGATACACTTTAAGGTATGAAGCAAAGTCCAACTATTACATGGCAAAATGTTTCCTTATGAACAAGCTGCATACTGTACACAAGGAAAGAAGAGACGTGTGGGCAGAAGCACAGCCGGCTCAGCGGTAATATAATGTCTCGTGGTTTGGTGCATTAAAGGGATGCTACACTTGGCGCTACTTTAAGGCCTCATGTACTTGGTCATATTACAGCCCTGTGTAACATATGCATGCAGTTGTATGGAGCCATAATACAGCACCATTCGATTTTGACTACTGCGCCCTACTGTACCGTCCTCTACCTCCGATGTCATGTGGTGGCAGATGGAGATTTTTTTCTTTCATATTCATTTTGCATTTGTTCCAGTGACTTAATCCTGATATGTTCTGCTTTCAGATGAAAGTACCTCCCAATATGGTGCCATCCAGTTTGTCTCTGTACAGCCGTGTGCACATGACTGTGTCATGAGTATGAGGCAAAAGGCAAGGTTTAGATGTATACGGCCCACAATGCGCTGAGTCAGGCCATGTATCCTGTTCAGGCCATGTTCACACATTCAGTATTGGTGAGTTTTTTACCTCAGTATTTGTAAGCCAAAACCGGGAGTGGGTGATAAATGTAGAAGTGGTGATGTGTTTCTATTATACTTTTCCTCTGATTGTTCCACTCCTGGTTATGGCTTACAAAAACTGAGGTAAAAAACTGAGGTAAAATACTAAACATGTGTCTTTGTTCTGATAAATTTCTACCAGTACACCCACAGGCTCTCTTAGGAGAATCTGGATTTTTTTGGTCTATGAATGGTGCTTCTCTGATAAACATTTCTATTTAAAGAAGACTCTATTCCAACAATACATAGGAATATGGCAACTTTAGCATTAATACATTATAGCTTTATTGTAGCTTTTTTATTAGCTACTGTTGAATGCAACTTCATATACTTTGAATATTCTGTGTGAGTGTGTGTATACAGGGACATCATTAGGGGCAGGCAGACCAGGCATCTGCATAAGGCCCCCGCTCTCCCAGGGGCCCCTAGCTAGCGGCTCATCACACAGCCGTGAAGCAGGGGGGCCAGCCTGCTGCCAGCACCGACCCCCTGCCGCCGCATTGAACTATACCGGCATCATAGACGCCGGTACAGTTCAAAGCAATGATGGAGGACAGAGCGTCAGCTGACACTCCCTCTCCCATCATTCCCCGCTCTGCCTCTGACACAGCGGGTGCGCGATGATGTCATCACGCACTCACTGTTTACCAGGCATTGCAGACTGAGCAAGGAGACAGCAGAGAGCAGCGCAGGCACGAGGAGAGGTGTGTGTGTGTATTGGTTTGTTTTTATGTAACAGTGAGTACTGGACTATGGAGCCATTCTGGGGGGGGTGTTATATGCTATGTGGTGCTGTGCTGTATACCATGTGGTGCTGTGCTATATTCTATATGGCTGTGCTATATACCATGGGGGGTACATTATACATTATTCTATGGGGAGACTGTGTTATATAATATGTGGGGCTACATTATATTCTATGGGGAGGTGGGCTGTATTATATTCCATTCTGGGCTACATTATAATCTATGGGGGTCTGTATTTATTATATTCTATGTGGGATTATAGCATCATACGCTGAGGGGGCTTCATTATACTATATGAGGAGGCTACATTGTATTCTATGGGGGGGCTACATTATATTCTATTGGGGCTGCATTATACTATATAAGGAGGGCTACACTGTATTCTATGGAGGGGCTACATTATACTATATAAGGGGCTGACATATATTCTATGGAGGGGCTGCATTATACTATAAGTGGGAGGCTGCATTATATTCTATGGGGGTTACAATAGATTGTATGGCGGGGCTGCATTATACTCTGTGGGATGGCTGCATTATACTGTATCGAGGACTATGGGGAATACATTATACTATATGAAGAACTATGGGGTGCATTATACTATGGGAAGTGAATTGTACTACATGGATGACTGGCGGTGTATTCTACTTTATGGAGCACTATGAGGAGTGTATTAAACTATATGGAAGTCTATGGGGCACATTATATTATATGGAGGACTATGGGGTGTAAACTGTAGATGTGCTGCTGATAACATAATACTGTATGGTGATCTGTTTGTGATCATTCTGTCCCACTATTCTTTCTCATACACTTAGGTAGGAAAAAAGGATCATCCCCGCGCTGCCGGAAGAAGAATTCCAAACATTGTAGAGGCTTCAATGTGGTTTTTTCTACGCGTTTCAGGGTTCAGATGACCCCTTCATCAGGACATACCACAAATATCGTACCAATACGATATTTGTGGTATGTCCTGATGAAGGGGTCACCTGAACCCTGAAACGCATAGAATAAACCAAGTTGAAGCCTCTACAATTTTTGGAAATCTTCTTGCGGCAGCGCGGGGATGATCCTTTTTTCCTACCTAAGTGTATGTTTTAATCTGGTCTCGCACTGACCTGTGGATCTGCATCAGCCGCCATTAATATATGTCCTTCCTTCACTTTCACCAGCTGAGTAGTTCTCTTGGTGGGCACCTTTGTGTAACGTTTGATAAGATCCTATCTGCGCTTTTGTGTCTCCCTCTTTTCTTTGATTATTCTTTCTCAGACGGTGGAAAGAGGCTGGGAAACAAGTGTTGAATGACTTCAATATTGTCGATCACACTCATTTAGCGGCCTGACATCAGCGCATGTAAATACAATCGAAATGCTTCTGTGTGATGTGCAATATGTTAGCATTTGGGGCCCCATTTTAAACTTTCCCTAGGGCCCTACTTTGCCTAAAAACGGCCCTGTGTGTATATGTATGTATGTATGTATGTATGTATGTATACACATATACACGAGTTCATGATTTGTAATTCTTCCTGGTTAATGCATCTTGGCTTTAGCTGAACTATTGCCAGATAATAACTTTATATGATGACAAGCATGGGTTATTTAAAGGGAACCTCTCAGCTCAGAAAATGCTATTTACCTGCAGATATTGGGTTAATCTGCAGGTAAAGAGCGTTACAATGCTACATGGCTGCCGCACTGATTGAGCAGAAAAAAAAAATAATTTCCTTCTAGTAGCCGCTGGCTGCATAGATTGGCTGCAGCCACTGCTCAGCTTACTGTAAGCACGTCCTGATATTTTGATTGACAGTTTGCTGTGGACAGATGCGCCGCAGAGTCGGCAGCCTCCATGAGGAAATAAATTATTTTTTTTACGGGTAGCCATACTTTCAGTAAGGCGGTCTGGCAGCATTGTAATTCTTTGTATCTGCAGATTAGCCCTACATCTGCAGTTAAATAGCGTTTTCAGGGGTGACAGGTTTTCTTTAAGAGTATTTATTTGAAGGCACTTTATTCACTTGTAGTATGTATTATCATGCTCAATAGCTGGTATGTAACGGGAATTGATAACATTTGTCTAGTATGGTTTTATTTATTAGGGATGAAGAATTTTGTTTGTCTTCTCATTTTCTCTAATGATGGTGGACAGAAACAGACTGTAGCATGTGGCATCTACTGTTTGACTTCCATAGTTTTTCAAGTGTTAATTGTACACGAGTCATAGGCGTATATTTATTCCTTAATTAAAAATGCAGTAAGTGTCAGTCTTGAAAGAGCTGCCTACATTTCAACCAATCCTACTAAGCTGTATAAAGCACAGGTCCCAACCCACATGCCATGAGAAAGTATTGGACTTGCTAAGAATGTGAGCTCATTAAAGCCACTGATAAATCAGCAAGCAACTACTGAAGATGAAAAATCCACTGTTGGGTGTACTATCATTTCTTTTGGACAAGATATTATTCTTTGCGAGAACAAATCCAAAGCGCACTCCCGTAACTGATAAAAATGGTAAAGTATATGAAACATCGCTCTTTAGAAGAGGTGATCTTCTAGAAGTTCCACGCACTCTCTTCGTCCATTTTGGCATCTACCTTGGAAACAATCGAGTTGCACATTTAATTCCAGACATTCTTCCAGCTTTGACTTGCGAGAAGGCTCGCGTTGAGAAGGTTGTGACTAACAAGAGATTGATAGCTGGAGTGCTAGCTAAAATGGCTAGTGTGAGAGTGGATAACGTGACCGATTTTGCTTATGGTTCAATTATATTAGTTAACGACATGGACCGACATTTTAAAAACGATCCTCTATCTAACGAAGAAGTGGCTCAGAGGGCCGAGAAACTTGTGGGAACCACATCTTATAGTTTGCTGTGGGACAACTGTGAGCATTTTGTGACTTTCTGCAGATACGGTACTGCTGTGAGCTTACAGACGGATAAGGTAACTAGATGAGAGAAATGTAACACAATGTGGGCTGTGTGTGGATGCATGTGTATGACCACATATTAGCAATTCTGGTTAAAGATATCTAAGCAACACAAAGTACTTGATTTAGGTCCTATGTGTGCCATGACCAAGAGAGTTCAGCTCAAACATGATGGGTGATCACTCTAACCATGTCCACTCTAGCCAAGACTATACTAGATAAGGAGACTTGCAACGCTTCTTATAAGAATCCAAAAACCGGTTTCTCTTTGTATATTATTGTAAATATATAGTAAGAGCATACATTTGAGAAAACCTATCTCTTCTGCTTGGGGGGAATTTTACTGGTCTGAGTGTTGAATACTTAAGTCGTTTGCTCCTCTGCACTCCATTAGCTCAAATAGCATGTAGGGTGTATGCACCTTATAGATGTTCACCTGCATTCTTCTCTACAGACTCACTGTTTGCACTGCTAACGTGCACCACAGGGTGCTGAACACAGATGCTTTTTGTAATGTGAAGAAGCTCTTTTCATTCTGTCAATGAGCTTTTCAGGTTACACCCTGACCTGTCCTCTGATGGCATTTTCTAATGATTCCTGAATAATCCAATAGTAGATAAAGGTAAACATTTCCTAATTCAAAACCTAATTACTGTGTGCTTTCAAGCTAAAGACACCAAAACAAGCACTGGTACAAGAGACTAAACTTTCTGGTTAAGTCAGTTTAGCCTAATGTGGCTAGAAGAAAACTGACGGTCAAATTAAAGACTGTTTCTCATTGGCACTCATCATGTAGGGCATCTGTAAAATTGCAAAGGTTCGCAAAGTGATTTACCATTCATCAGAACTTCAATTTAAACTTTATAAATGGATGAAAAGAAGATGTTGAGTCATGTATCCTCAACGTACATGTCACTCGTTAAAGAAAACCTCATCCTCGGTATTCCCACACCCAGCTAACCATGTATGGTGCTGTGAGAATATTTCACTTACAAAATTATTAGTCATAAAAGTGCAGTGCAATATCATTCGATGCGTGATTACGTACTAACAGCATTTTAGGGGATTCTCGAATTGTGAAATTTCCTGCCTTGTCACATATATTTAGGCAACTAAGATCAGTAGACAACAAGGATCATTTCCATTAATATTTAATACATTTATGTGCTTGGGAATAAGAGGTAAGTAAGAGAAAAGAGTGCGGTACCGCTGCACACCAAGAGTACAACATAGACTCATCCAACAACTATCACAATAATAATAATCTTTATTTATATAGCGCCATCATATTCCG
>VIAB01003272.1:123838-134153 GCA_009801035.1 Oophaga pumilio
TTAACGTGCAAACCACCCTTGGGGGTGAAGGGGTTAAGAATGTGGGAGGTCACCACATGGAAACTAAAACCTAACCCCTAATGACAATTATAATTGATCTTCAATTGGTAAGGAACAATTGGATAACCCACAGGGTAAGGTCACACGTAGTGGCAGTGGTACAGCTGTGCAGCCATCACAGTTTTTAAATTTATTTTTGAACAAGCTTCTGTTTTTCTAGGATTACAGCTGTTCATTTGCAAAACTGTGTGGTTATTACAATAGGAGTGTGTTTTGCGATGTAACATTTGAACTGTTGCAAAAAGATGTTCCCCATTAAAAAAACAATTTTACATTGAAGGCTTGCCTCTGCGATTTTTGGCCACATCCTGGTCATGTCAATACTTCTCGGTCAGGACATACCATAAGTGCTTATTCAGATGAGAGAATCATACGGACTTGGGCTGTTCGTGTGCTACTGACCACGCAGGCAGAACACATGCACCCATTATAGCCAATGTGCAAGTGTACGTGGCCAATTTTCCACATGGAACAATGGTCTGCTTGGAAAAAATCACAGCATACACTACTTTGGTCTGATTCATGGACCAGGCTAGTGCATGTAAATTGCAGGCAGCTCTTGCACTCATCAACATAGTAGACGAGCTGACCGAGCCAGTCACATCCGCAATTTGCGTACATGACTTGCATGAGTGTTAGTACAGCCATTTGAACCTGACGTTAAGATTACTGATCAATCAATGTATGATTAACATAAAGTAGGTAAATACCAATACTACTTTTGAAACTTCTGTAAGAATTGGAATTTTAGTTAGCATTATTGTATGGTGAATCATTTATCAAAACTTTCCAACAGAACACTTGGCTTGTTGCCCATTGTAAACTATCACCACACTACTTTAACTAACCAGGTAAGTTTATATTTAATAAGGCCAATGTAATGCTGCTGTCGGCCCCCCTGCATGATGTCCCATTCCCCCTCCATGCAGGGACGCTTTCACACCTGCCCAGCCCCGTGGTGTGATCCCCTGCGTCCTCCTGTCTTCCTGTCACTTCCTAGTCTGTGTGCGCGCACCGCAGTCTAGTCTAGTATGCGCGTGCCAGCTCTTCCCTGTTTTTAAAGGGGCAGTGTGCGCTTTATGCTAAATTCTCTCAGCTTGTTGCTGAGAAGAATTTAGAAATAAATAGTACACCTTCGAGATGACTCCCAGCCAATGGCTAGGAGGCATCTTGTATAAAAGACTCTGTCTCCCCTAGGGAATTGCCAAACAACGTAGTGAATCATTAGTTAATAAGGTATCCTGCTAGATAGTTGTGAGGTCCCCTAGTCCCAGTGTGGCCAGAGCCTGAACGTTATCCCCTGGTCCTGGTGTGGCCAGTCCTGTGTTCGTAGTCCTGTGGTCCCAGTGTGGCCAGTCCTGTATCCTCGTTCCCTGGTCCAGGAGTGGCCAGTGCCTGAACCTAGTCCTGGAGCCGTCCAGTGTCTGAATCTTGTCCACTGGTCTTGGAATGGCCAGTGCCTGAATTTTGCCCCCTGGTCCCGGAGCGGCGAGTGCCTGAACCCTGTCTCCTAGTCCCAGAGCAGCTAATGATGAACATGGTCCCAGAGCAGCCAGTCCTGTTTCTGAAGTCCCATGGTCCCTGTGCAGCCAATGCATACAAACTTTTCCCCGGTCCATGAATCTAACACTAAGCCTGAATCCTAGACCGGCATGTCTGAACAAAGCCCTAAATCGGTATCAACCTGCAGTTTCGGGTTCTGCCCAGGAGTGGTACCTGGCGGCTACCAGCCACAGAAGCCTGACGTCCCCACTAGAGGCTCCAGTGAACACCAAGGTAGCCGCTTAGTTATGCCCCTTCCTGTGTAGACCCGGTCCTGTGGCACAGTGGGTCAACAAATTCACGTGTGCCACAGTTGGGCGTAACAGGCTGCTCGACTCAGCCATGACCACAATATTTGTTATACCGCTTTTATGTGTATTTTCACATCCCACAAATTTGTTGAAAAAGTATTCATACCCCGTGATCTTTCCCACACTTTTCACGTTACACCCACAAACTTAAATGTTAAAGGAAATAATAGTCTGCACATTTTTTTTTGTGGTTGGTTGTATTTGAGTGGAGGAGGCAATGTTTTTAATTCTAATAAAGTAGAAAGGTTAAGGAAGGGAATATGAAGTACTTTCATGTTAATGGTAAATTTGTTCTTGAAAGACATTATTTTATAAGACTACCTATTTTAGAAGGCAGCTGTAAGGACGGTCAGCTGAACGGACCAATGACAAATGATTGATTTTTAACTTTAGCAATCTATATTAAGCCAGGCACTTTTTTCTGCAATATATATTATGTGGTGGCCATTCAGATTATTGCCTGTCCTCATAAGACATGTAATGGTGTGGGACCCCTCTATTTTCTAATGGTGTGAGACTTCTCTAATTTCCAAACCCAACCTTTTTGTCTCTCCTACTTATCCACTTTTCCAGCCATACCATACCTTATATCATGCAATATACCCTGCCATATCCCCTGGCTCCTTCTGTAGTCCCATCACCCTACTGTCACATCATGCTCTAGTCACGACCATGATTCATTCCTTTTGGACCCATACTTACAGTGACTTGCAAAAGTATTCACCCCACTTGGCATTTTTCGTGGTTTGCCACCTCACAACCTGGAATTTCATTTTTTTTTTTCTTTTAGTGTTTGCATCATTTCATGTAAAGAACAAGCCTACCACTGTCAACATTTGTTGTTTTTTTTTTATGTGAAGTAAACAACAAATAGGACAAAAAAATTAAAACTTCAGTGTGCATAACTTTTCACTCCTCTAAAGTCAGTTCTTTGCAGAGCTTCTGTTTGCTATCATTACTGCTGCAAGGTGCTTGGGATAAGTCTCGGAGCTTTGAATATTTTGCCACTGGGATTTTTGTCCATTCCTCAAGACAAAACTGCTCCAGCTCCTTCAAGTAAGATTGCTTCTTCTGGTCCACAGCAATCTTCAAGTTTGACCACAGATTCTCAATTGGGTTAAGGTCTGGGATTTAACTAGGCCACTCCAAAACATTTACACGTTTCCCGTTAAACCACTCGAGTGCTGCTTTATCTTTGCTTTGGGTCATTGTATTGTTGGAAGGTGAACTTCCACCCCAGTCTCAAATCTCTGACAGACTGAAACAGGTTTTGCTCAAGAATATCCCTGCATTTCACAACAATCCATTTTCCCTTTGACACGGATCATTTTTCCTGTCCCTGCTGCCAAAAAATATTCCCACAGCATGATGCTGCCACCACCATGTTTCACTGTGGGGATGATGTTCTTGCGGTGATGAGCTGTGTTAGTTTGGTGCCAAACATAACGTTTACCTTGGTGACCAAAAAGTTTAAATTTTGGTTTCATCTGACCACAGCACCTACCTCCATACATATGGGTAGTCTTTCACATGTCTTTTGTCAAACTCAAAATTAGCTTTCCAATTTTTGTGTATAAGTAAAGGCTTTTTACTGTCCACTCTTCCATAAAGGCCACCTCTATGAAGTGTAAGGCTTATTGTGGTGATATTGACAGATCTTCCAGTCTCTGCTTGGGAACTCTTCAGCTGCTTCAGGATTACCTTTGGTCTCTGTGCTGCCTCTCTGATTAATGCCCTTTTTGCCCAGGCTGAGATTTTTGTTGGGATGCACAATCTTAGCAGGTTTATTGCGCTACCATGCTCTTTCCATTTGATGATAATGGATTTGATGGTGCTCTGGGGGATCATCAGAGATTGGGATATTTGTTTTTATAGCCCAGCCATAATATGTACTTCTCAACAACTTTGTCCCTGACTTGTTTGGAGATCTCATTGGTCTTTATGGTGTTTGGTTAGTGGTGCCTCTTGCTTAATGGTGTTGTAGCCTCAATGGCCTTTCAGAAAAGGTGTGTATATACTGAGACCATGTGACACTTAGATTGCACACAGGTGGACTTCCTTTCACTAAGCAGCACGTAACTTATTAAGGTAATTGCTAGCACCAGAAATTTTTATGGGCTTCATAGCAAAAGGGTGAATAGATAGATATACACGCCAATTTTTAGTTGAAAATAGTTTGGGGAAAATAAGTGTTTGATACACTTCCGATTTTGCAAGTTTTACCACCTACAAAGAATGGAGAGGTCTGTAATTTTTATATTAGGTACAGTTCAACTGTGAAAGACAATCTTAACAAAAAAAAAATCACACTGCATGATTTTTATATAATTAATTTGCATTTTATTGCATAAAATAAATATTTGATACAATAGAAAAACAGAACGTTTCCTGTAGTTCTTGACCAAGTTTGCATCCACTCCTCCATGCATATCTTCTCCAGATCTTTCAGATTTATCACTAGGAAACATTGAGTTTCAGCTACCGCAAAATATAATCTTTTAGGTACAGGTCTGGAAAATGACTAGGCCACCGGAAGACATTGAAATGCTTCTTACGGAGCCACTCCTTAGTTGCCCTGGCTGTGTGTTTCAGGTCACTGTCATGCTGGAAATGGCGTTCATACCAAAAAGTTCTATATTTGTTTTATCTGACCACATGACCTTCTCCCATGCCTCCTCTGGATCATCATGTGCTTGCATGCCCAGCAGGATCTTAATCCATGAAAGCATAGTTTGTTACTAATGGCAATGTTTGAAACTGTGGTCCCTCCGCTCTCTTCAGGTCATTGACCATTTCCTCCAGTGTAGTTCTGGGCAAATTGTTGACCTTTCTCAGAATCCTTTTTACCCCACGAGGCGAGATCTCGCATGGAACCCCAGACCAACAAAGACTGATAGTCATATCGTGTTTCTTCCTTTTTTCTAATAATTGTGCCAACGGTTGTTGCCTTCTTACCTAGCTGCGTGCCTATTGTCCTGTAGCCCATCCCAGCCTTCTGCAGGTCAACAGTATTGTCCCTGGTATCAATAGACAGCTTTAAGGTCTTGGCCATGGTGGAGAGGTTGGAGTGTGATTGAGTGCATGGACAGATGTCTTTTATACAGGTAATGAGTAGGAGTTTTTCTTAAGAAAAACTAACAGATCAGTGAGAGCCAGAATTCTTGCTGGTTGATAGGTGATCAAATACTTATTTCATCCAATAAAATGCAATTTAATTATTTAAATTATACAACATGATTTTCTTTTTCTATTTTTAGATTTCGTCTCTCACCGTTGTAGTGTACCTATGATACAAAATTACAGACCTCTCCATTCACTCTTCTTTCGCAAACTGCTTCATGTCTCTCATATGTAAAGAGTGCTTTCTGCCAACAGAAATTTTAAAACCTATCCTCAGGTGTTTAGCGGGATTTAGAGCCAAACTCATTGCTGGCCACTTCAGAACTCTCCAGCGCTTTGTTTCCATCCATTTCTGGGTATGTCTCGTAGTATGCTTGGGGTCATTGTCCTGCTGGAAGACCCATGACTTAAGATGCAAACCCAGCTTTCTGACACTGGGCACTACATTGTGACCTAAAATACTTTGGTAATGTTCAGATATCATAATGCTTTGCACACAGTCAAGGCACCAAGTGCCAGAGGCAGCAAAACAACGCGAAAACGTATTTTAACCTCCACCATATTTGACTGTAGGTGCTGTGTTCTTTTCTTTGTAGGCCTAATCTCGTTTTCAGTAAACAATAGAATGATGTGATTTACAAAACGGCTCTATCTTGGTCTCATATGTTCATAAGACCTTTTCCCCAAAAGGATTTTGGTTAAATCACCTACACTTTGGCAAGTTGCAGTCTAGCTTTTTCATGTCTCTGTATCAGCAGTGGGGTCCTCCTGGGTCTCCTGCTATAGCGTTTCATTTAACTCAAATGTCGACTGATAGTTCACGCTGGCACTGATGTACCCTGAGCCTGCAGGACAGCTTGAATTTCTTTGTAGATTTTTTGGAGAAGCTTATCCACCATCTGGACTATCCTGTGTTGCAACCTTTTATCAATTTTTCTCTGCCATCCATGTCCAGGGAGATTAGCTACAGTGTCATGGGTTGTAAATTTAAGATTGTTGATATTTTTCAACAATTTTGGTTCGTAAGTCCTCAGACAGTTCTCTTCTCCTCTTTCTGTTCTCCATGCTTAGTATGGCACACACAGACACACAATGTAAAAGATTGTCAACTTCTCCCCTTTTTATCTGGTTTCAGCTGAGATTTTCACATCACCCACACCTGTTACTTACCATAGGTGACATTGAACGAGCATCACATGCTTGAAACAAACTTTGACATTTTTGGAAAGATGCCAATAATTTTGTCCTGTCATTTTTGAGGTTTTGTGTGAAATTATGTCCACGTTTTACTTTTTTTTTTTTATCTGTTTTTTTATGTTGTTCCAATACACACAAACGGAATAAACATGTGTATAAAAAAAAAGTGTAATTTCAGCAATTTTCAAGGAGAAATACTTGCATTTCTGGAACAATTTCAAGGGTGCCAACACTTTCGGCCATGACTGTAGGATAAAGTATAGTAGTAATAGCAAGTAAACTATTACACATTGGGCTCATACAGTATATTACATTTATATTGCACGCTTATGTGTAAAGTTTAACACCAAAATTGCTGCTAAGTGGAGAAACAATGATACTAAATAATGTCTTGGTAAAAAGCAACTTGCGTAGATCAGACTATGAATCAGGTCCCGTGTCACTCCACCCTGACTGCTGTTTTGTCTGGCTTCCTCTGTTATATTAGGTCAAAAAGCACCACTTTTTGAGCCTCTTTTACTATTTATGCCAGATCAAGCTTGTGAACTCATAACGTACATGGCCTGATGAAGGTACCAATTTGGTATTGAAAAACGTAGCCTGAACTTCTTGCCAATAAATAAACCTTTTGTATATCTTCTGTCCTGTGGACAGCCATTCTTGGCAGCACTCATGCCCTGCATTTTTTTTCTATATTGTATACTGTAATATTGTTTGTCCTCCATCCTTTAGGAGCAGAGCAGAAGCTGACAGAACACAATTCTGCGGGTCTTTAACTGGGATGTTCCTGTAATTGCACAACCCAAGAAGGCAAACATATTGCCAACTAATCTACCTCCAGTTTATCTTTTTTTGTATTGGCTGTATTACACTAGGAGGCCCTGGATCTTTTTTCATTTTTCACTGCAATTCCAGGGCTATTTTTAAGCATGACATTTTAGGTTTGGGTTTTATATTTGATTTCCAAAAACATGGAGCTAGAATGCTAATGCTTCATATATAACAAGGCTGGTCAAGCAGGAAACATTTATTGGAATCTATGCATAATGGAATTTCTGTAGATTTTTACTCAAATTTTTGGATAGAAAATCTGTCGTGAAATACATTTGCATCAGTGAATGAGAATTGATTGAACGTACCTGCAGTGCTGTTTTTTTTTTTTTTTTTTAAACTCTCTTCTTTCTAATGCTGATTTGTTTTGGATTTTCACTGACTTTCACAGGAGGTGGGGGTGTATAGAGAATGTTGGGGAGCCAGAGAAGCTTTCAAATGGGACCCCAGGGGGAGATAAGCATATTGTTTGTTTTAATTTTTGCATGATCAGCTGTTTAAGCTAAACATTCCCAAATGTTTGCAACAGCTAGTCTGAAGACTGAGAGGAATCTTAATAACGGCCTTCAAATATTTGAAGGCATGTCACAGTGTAGAGGGATCAGCTTTATTTGCACAAAGAAAGACTAGAAGCAATGAAATGAAAGGGAGAAGATTCGGATTAGATATTAGAAAAAACTTTTTGACAGTTAGGGTGATCAATGAGTATAACAGGTTGCCACGAGAGGTGGTGAGTTCTCCTTCAATGGAAGTCTTCAAACAGAGGCTGGACAGACATCTGTCTGAGATGGCTTAGTGAATCTTGCATTGAGCAGGGGGTGGACACGATGTCCCTGGAGGTCCCTTCCAACTCTAACATTCTATGATTCTATGTTTTCTACAGGGAAATCTGCATCAAAATACTCATGACTTGGTGTGGATGTGCGTAGTTCTTCACAACTCTGGAGATATTCTTGCTACTATTTATTTTCAGGTACATGAAATTGTTTGGATTTTCCTGAATGTAATTGATTGCACTTCATTGTCTTCTCATCAATTCAAACCAAGAAGCAAAGTCTATTAGGGTGCATGTAGGGTGTATGTACATATAGCCTGAAAACTGATACCAAACCTCCATTTTTTTTTTTTTTACTGTCCAAAGCGAATCTCCATTTATATGTAAATATAGTTTGAATTTTAGAGCTTCTTGTGGTATCCCGATAGCTAATTCCTTGCTTGCCTTGCTATACCAGACAGCCAGGAAGGAAGTATCCAGTTAAACGTCTTTTCTCTTTGATGAGTAAGAACAATTATATACGTAAGCAAAAAAAAACCCTGTAAAATCCGGAAACTGGGCTGTAAAGTTGTCAATTCACAAAGCACAGAGCAGTGTGAAAGGTGTATGCTCTCTGCCCGATTTTATGCTGGGAGTAGGAATAAATTCTTGCCAAGTAGGCGTTATAAGGTAATCTTTTGTGATGCCTTGTTAAGATAGCACAAAAAAGCAGGGCTAATGGCTGCTGACAGCGCCCTGGCAGGCTCTGGGGGAAAAGCTGTCTGTATACAACTGGATAAAGGATCAAGTTCTCTTTTCTCCAAGTCTCAATGGCTTAGTCATTTTTCAGGTAAGATGAATGTGTCTTCCCATCTATCATTACTTGCAGGCTCTCTGGGAAGTTGAAGCCCTGTGGGTTAGTAGTGCATTTACTTGGCTGTTGATGTTATTAGCTACGGAATAAGGAGCTTTGTAGACCAGACAGAGCTGCCCTTTTGTGAGCTTAGTTCCTGGGGCTTCTTCATTTACATAATGGATTAGCATGTATTAAAATGCACTTTAATGGATTGTTCCATTTTTGCTACTTTTTTTTTTTTTTACTCAAGGAGAGGCTACAACTATAATTGCTCAAAAATACTCAATGTAGTAATAATGCGACCCTGTTTGGTAATATATCCATTATCTCTAGGGGAATAAAAAGGCTGATTTTCTAAAACAAGCAATATTGCTACATACAGATCTTTCTTTTTGTCAAGGTCAAATATAGTGTCTATTTAATTAACCAGTGCTGAAACCATGAGTAACTGGAGAGGTTTTGACAGTGCAGATTTTCTTTTTCATTTTTGCTCCCATTTTTGTTGCGTTTGAGTTTGTGTTTTTATTTATTTTTTTACATGTTTTATTATGTTTTGTTTCTGCTGCAGTCTGTTTCTTTTTGGTATGTCAAATTTTAAATAAAGCTGCTTTGTTTAGGAAACCTCCAGTTAAGTGGCTTGATTGATAGTCATGTGCCGACTACATGTGTTTGTACTGCATTTCAGCTGCGGAAACATAATAAAAACGCGTGTGCGGATTTTCTGCTTCTCATTCAAGTCTATGGTTAAAATCCACAATTAAAACAGATAAACCGCAAGGGAAATTTCCACAGCATTGCAAAAACCGCACAAAGGGCACTAGATTTACATGAATCCCATTTGTGCTGCCAGAACTGTAATACGCTTTTGTTTTTGAGCACCAAAATACGCAGCAGAAAAAAAGTTCCAAATACTCATTGTAGGAACTTGGCGTTATCATTCACACTCGTATCTCCTTTATCACTTGTTAGGGCTCTTCTTTTTAATTTTATAAGGTTATTAAAATATTATTACCGTAGGTAGAACATTTCCTATGCGCAACTTTGCCAAAAATGCTACGAATATATTCACACTGTGCAAGCATTGCATTTTGCTAACCAGGTAATTAAGTTGACCTAATTCATGTGCTGTCACCAGTAGGACTGGTTTGTCGGACTGGTTTGTAGGGTAATAATAATAACTTTCATAGTGCACTGGACACTTTAAATTAACTAGGCAACAAAGATACTAGAATAAGTGTAGACTTGTCCATTTTGCTCTTTTTTTCATCGCAGACACTTGTCTTTATAGCTGGGTGCTGTCACTAGCATTCAAGGACTCTAGCAGTGCTGAAGTGTCACTATTCGATTCCAGTCACATCTACACAATGCTTCATCCCTTTTACTAGATGTTTTGCGGAATTTGTCTCCTAATGGATACAACAGTGTAGACTCACAACAAAGGAAACAACTATTTAAACTTCAGGCCTACAATTAACCCAAAGTAATATATTAGTATGGAAAGAAATAATACTTTCCATCTCGAGGCACCGTAATGACCAGTACATTATTCTAACTTGATTTCAACAATTTCACCAGGAGTTGAATACAGTAGATGACTGGTAGTATCTGTGCTTATGTATATATATGTGTGTGTGTGTGTATATA
>VIAB01003272.1:134418-149199 GCA_009801035.1 Oophaga pumilio
ATTCTGCTGCTATAAAACAATATTGAGAAAAATCTGAAAATCAAAGAAATGCATTAAATATGTACAATTCTATAAATATTTCAACGTTGGATACAGCGCTGATTTATTCTGAGGACATCGACTATAATAGTATACTTTATAAAATCATTTTGTTTCCTATTTGTTTTATTATTTTCCATGTTTGTGTTTCATTACTGGACAAGTTTTGGGGCCTGTTTATCAAATGTAGCTTGACCATTACAAAACTAAAAGCAAGTCTATAACTGAACAATGGCCATTTACATTTTTATAGCATTTTTTTTTCTTGTGTTTAACATTTTTATTAGAATGCCACGGAGGGCGACTCCCAGATAACTTTTAACCAATGCTTTCAGACTTTTCTCTGTGATGTCAAGAGATTCTCCCCCATGTGCCTAACAAAAAAAACACAGATTAGCATGAAAGACAACTCTGCAGCTAATGCATGCCTTGCAGTACTCAAGGTGAGCATCATGAAATCCCTTCTGTTCGGACTGATGGTCTTCATCTTCGAAAAAATCCTCATTTTTTCAAACTTAAAGAAGTTTAGCTTGACAAAGAGGAAAGTTGGAGCAAGAAGTACTGAGTTTTGCACACTGAAAAGAGGAGATTTGTTACAGGTCCCCAGGACTCTATTTGTTCACTTTGGGATCTACTTGGGAAATAACAAGGTTGCCCATCTGATGCCTGATATCCTCCCTGCAATTTCAGAAGACAAGCATCTAACTGGGAAAGTTGTCACCAACAAAAGGCTGATCCTGGGCGTCCTGGCTAAGGTGGCCAGTATAAGGGTGGACACTGTACAAGACTTTGCCTATGGTGGAAGTATAATAGTTAATGACATGGACAAGAGTTTCAAGACAAAACCTCTTTCTAATGAAGAAGTGGCTCAGCGGGCTGAGAAACTTGTGGGGGCCACATCATACAGCCTGCTGTGGGATAACTGCGAGCACTTTGTCACTTATTGCAGATACGGGTCTCCTGTGAGCTTTCAGACCAATAAGGTAAACTCAGATTAATAGGATTTGTGCAGACCTTTGTCCATAGTTTTCTTTCTGTGCTTTGCTATTTTGAAACATTACACAATGCGAAATATGAATTAGAAATTGGATCATATTCCTATACTGGTGCTGACTTGAAATTAGGATAACTTTTATCTGCAATTTTAGATTTGTTTCAGAACTGTCGATAAAACTTTAATAGCACTGTATTAATAGAGAAAAGACCATATAATCTGCTTATTTCAAGGTTGTTAAGATATCTTCTTTATGAGGTTTTATGTCTGTATTTGGCCAGTATAATTACGCTCTGTAATTACAACCCGCAATTTCATTTACACATAAAACGAGTGGAAGTATCAAGTACAAAGTAACTTTTCTCTTTTCCTTTAAAGCTGAATTTTATTCCCTTTTTATTGCGGCGTGACGTATACCTGGTACTGTGGATGGGCCTGAAACAATTCACTTTAATTGTTAATAACCTTTAACCTTTCTAATAGTTAAATAGTTCCTGTAGTAACAGCAGACATAAAACCCTGTCTGGGCCTTGTGGTATCTGCTAAGAGTCTGTGAAGGTGTTACTTCCATATAATTGTCCAATAAAATGATTACTAGGGCTTTCCTCCTTACTTTATGATGTGGAACAAATGCCTGTGATATGTGCAGCACATGACTGATAGCAGAAATTAATAAGTGCAGTTAGTACCGGACAGTCGGACATTACATCTACATTTATTTATTTTCTTAATGTTTTGCCCCATAATTTGCAGAATTATTTGTATTCTTATACGTTTATATATTTTTTTTCTTTTTGACGAATACATTATTTAATTCAAACATATGGTTTTAACTATAAACATTTCAATAATTATTGATACAAATAATTAAATCGATCCTATTTATATTTTGTTGTGCGTACACGGTCAGTAGCAAGACACATTTTTACCTTTTGGATTAGTAAATTAGTAATTTGCATTAGTAAAGTTCCTCCGTATCGTTTTATTATTATTTGCTATAGAGGTGCATTTACAGATTTTATTTACTTTATGGCCGTATAATATATTTCCCCATGTATACAATGGTGCACGGATGAAGTACATTCAGTATGTTTATCGTAGATCCGTAATGTATTGCCTGTACTTTTCTATACTAACCATTAATTTCTTTTTCTTACAGTTTTGTGATATACTGAAGACGATCATTCGAGACCAAAGGAGTATTGTGGTTTCTGCTGCGGTAGGATTGGCATTGACGCTTTGTTTGGGGATAGGCCCATTCACCACCCTTCCCAGTTTTCTTATTACCTTCACCCTGTGGATGGCGAGCTAAGCTGGCATATGTGTGACAAGACAGTGAATGGCCAATTAATCCGAATGTCTTCAAAATGTGCCACATGCCTTGGTAGCAATGGAAAGTATCATCCAAAGCTGCGAGAACATGGACATCACTAGCATTTCAGTACTTTACTATTGTAGCATTCTTGAAAAAAGACTAAAATGTTCTGAAATGCTATCATTAATTTTTTCGAGTTAACATGTATTACACAGAATAGTAATGTTACCAATATTATATTAACATCCGTGGTCTGATTAGTCTTGCAGAGTATTGCTGTATATCTATCAGGTAGTAGATGTCTATAGCACCAGACTTATAGACTAGTTTGTTTTGCCTTGATGTGGATGCCTATGCAATTGCTGTAAATGTAGGTAACCTGTTAACCATGCTGGGTATCTAACATGTTTCCCGTCTGTACCAAATTTTTTTTTTTTTTTAGTACTTGCTGAGCTTTGATTCACAGGTTTTTTTTTTAATTTTTTTGTAACTAATTCGATAACCACATGGAAGTAATTTTTGAGTTTTGATTAAATCCCCAACCATGTCTAATAAAAGAAGTGTGCCCATGGAGTACATGATTTCTATTTCCCATGCAAACTAGATCCGCCATGAACCGTTATCTAGTTATTTCAACCGATTCACTTCGTGTAAACTGTGCTTTATGGAATACGACTAATGCTTTTTAACAATCGGACTGTTTCTAAGGGGGGAAAGTAACCAATTTTGCTGGAAGGGCTGTGAACATAAGTTTCTAACCAAAATATATGAACTCTATTTATATTGAAATAATCTCACTACTATATGAATGTGGATCATAAAAAGTCAGATTTGTTAAAATTCTACTAGAACGGAAATTTTGACCACAACCAGAAGAGAAACGGAGTAGCAACAAGCCACAATACGGATAAAAATTACCAAGTCCTTATTGCACAATTAGAGTAAAAACAAATCAAGCAAAATCACAGAATCCATATAGACAAAATAGATATAAATGGAGGAAACATGAAGGTATATAGGGGGTGGATGGAAAAGGTCAAGCCATAAATGGACCAGGGAAAGCTGGGTGGAAAAGATATCTGAAATATCCCAGGGCAGTATTAGATAGTAGTATTAGATAGTAGGGCCACGTGGGGGTGGCTGCTACGGTCTGGACCTACTATGGGTAAGCTTCTATACGGGTGATATATTTTTGCATTGGCTATATTATATGGGCACAATGGATTCACTTTGCTAATGACTACTATCTAATACTGCCCTGGGATATTTGAGATCTCTTTTTCCACCCAGCTTTCCCTGGTCCATTTATGGCTTGACCTTTTCCATCCACCTCCTATATACCTTCATGTTTTCTCCATTTATATCTATTTTGTCTATATGGATTCTGTGATTTCGCTTGATTTGTTTTTACTCTAATTGTGAAATAAAGACTTTGTCATTTGTATCCATGTTGTGGCTTGTTGCTACTGTTTTCTCTTCTGGTTGTGGTCAATATATTTGGAGTACTCCACTTGACTCATAATTTTGTATTATTGTGGGGAGAGCTTGATATTAATATGCTCTGAACCCCCTTATTCAATTTGTGTTTTGTGATTTATTATCTTTTAATATGACATTTTCTTGGGATAACTAAAATAGCAGCTAGAGTTTCTAAATCAGTCAAAAATAATCATTGCCATATATTCACTCTTTAAAACGTTTTTCAGTCCTGAAAATACCAAAAAAAACCTTAAGTACTTTTGGAAGAGTAGATATGCAGCTTTCTAATATACGTTATCCATTTCTGCACAATTGTCAAATTCTCTGCTTGTTGGCAGTGAATTCAGTTATTGGTTTTTATATAACTTGTACAGAACGAGTGCCGAGAGATTACCATGAGGATCCAATATAAAAAGTCATCTGTGAGCTAAATGCATCAGTAGCACACGAGTTCGGACTGGCCCACAAGTGGACAGGTGAATCCCCTGGTGGGCCCCTCGGCAGGAGTTGCCCACTGTATCCTGCCTATATGTTGGCACATTTCATGATGTACAGGCAAAAGGAGCATCTCGTAATTAATTCAACCAACTGCCTAGTGTATTCATATATAGAAGCAGAGATAAAATTGTGAATGACAGTAATCTATTGTTTGCCTATAGCTGAACAGAGGCCCCCAGAGTCAATGCTATTGGTGGACACTTTGCACCCCAATCCGACACTGGTAGTACAAGCTTCTGTCCTCATAATATACCACAACTGAGCCCAGACTATTACTGTTAGAAACCATTAACCAGACTGGATACAATTGTGGAAATATTACATCGGTCTACAGAGGTTTGCAGCCTCATGTGCACAAAACTGTTCTCATTCAGTGACCGCAAAAAGTTATCTGAAGGGCAAGGTATAAAAATGCAGACTATCTTAGAAAGCTACTGTACAGTAATTAGATTTTATTTACAAGACTGGAAAACTAATTATTCTTAAAAGCTTGTCCCATCTAGACACATCAATAAGATATCTCGAAAATGAGACCCCGGGGATGAGGGATGGATGGAAGCTTGAAAACGCACAGCTCTCTCCATCCTTTCTATGGGAGCTGCTAAAATTACCAACATTTCCTATAAGATATTTATGATATACCTTATCACTAACGAGGAAATGTCATTGTTGGGACGACTTATTATATGATTGTACCTGGTATCTTTTAGAGTTATTGTTTTCCTTCTGTAACATTGTATTGTGTGATATTCCATCTGCTGCAATGCGAAATAAAAGCAAATTTTGATTACTAGTCATAATATGTGGACTTTACTATCCTAGTACTAAAATCCGTGTGAAAACTAGTGACCCGAATCACACGATACATCTGTTCGGAGTTTAGTTATTTATATAAAGAGGCTTCTTACTGAAAATCAAGTTGTTTTTGGATTTCTGTAATTTCTCATCATTTATATGATGCCAACGAATACCATAACCTTAGCCACAGATTGCAATCTCTCACTCATCAGCCCATGAGTTTGCAACATAGTTTAGTCATGCCGGACGCATCATGGACAATTCTTCCATAGAGAGCCGATCAGTAGTAAGCCTGTGTATCCATAAGAAACCAATGAAAGAACAGGGAGATTATGCAAGTTCCTTCCAGATGTTTCCTCTAGGCAGATTTAACACGGGGCCAATATGATCTATGGCAGCATTGCTATCAATAAAAGGCAACCCACATAGAAAAAGCACATATTATAGTGATTTGCAGCCAATTATTTGCATATGATAAACTGTGCACATGATCCGCAAAAAGGGTTTTACACTGTATGAAAGAGAGACCACTCTTTTCTTGGTGTCAGGGGCATGACCTTTGGTCAGACAGTAGTCAACTGATGATGGACAGCACAACACTCCCTACAAGAGAGATCATCTTCAGCTGCACAGAACAGGCCACCAAAGAGAATTTCAGGGAACGCTCAAAATGTTGAATTGATTAATTTGTGCTCGCTGAGAAAGAAATTCTCCAGATATAGACAATATGCAGAATGAAACATTAGCAGAGCCACTTAGGACATTTCTGACCATTCTCAATTGTATTGTAATCGTATAATATAATGTATGGAAGGCATAAAGGGTAAAAAGCACAGAAAGTAAAAGGTTTGTCCACTACTTTAAGGACAAGTCATCAATATAAAATTGGCAAAAGGTTCGGCAACCAGGACCTCTACTGATCACCTCCAGTATTGGTGGGATGTAAACAGTGTACGGACCGGGACACCACAGCGCCGGACACTGTAGGGTGGCTGCTGCCAGGTACTGCATCTCATCTACAATTCTCTGTACCATTTTTAGCAAGCATGCAGATAAGTCGATTAGAAACCAAAAACATCATCTTTCTGACAAAATGAAAGTAATATGCACATATATACAGAGGTGTTCAATATTATCCACAACAAAAGTGCCAATGTCATTATAATGCTTGTACAACGATTAGCTACTCAAATCCCTTCGTATTGACTCTGGGATATATCAAGCAATGATTCCATAACGAAAAAGTTTTTTTGAAAAATGCTTTCGACTTTATTGATATAAAAAACATTCTAAATTCTCCACAAAATAGAAAAAGGATGCAAGGTAGAAAAAAGAGGGACATAAGACTCTCCCTTAATAAATAAAGTGCTGCATGGCAAAATGTATAATGCTCCATTTCATCATTAAATCGTTTAAACATCATGACAAAACACAATGCTCAATAGCATCTGTTGCCTATAAATACCACATCTAAATCGGGGTGGGTGTAACAGAATTTCAAGATTATTGGCTCCAATTTTAAATGCCCTCAATTATATCGCTCAGTGCATAGAGGTAATCTATTGCGAACTAAATCACCCACAAAAGTGGGAATGAATAAAGAGTACTGAGCTCCCGACTTTAAGATGTACTGGAATTAGTGCCTCCGTGCATGGGAACGCTATATGCACACTGCTAATACTACTGATCGGCTCTGAAATCAGATGCCATGATTACTGATGCTGTCCCAAAGATGGCAGTATTGTGCACCTAACTTTCAAACTGATCTCGGATTTGAAGTATTGTGATCCATGGAATAAACCTGATGAAATACATGTATATGAGCCTATACAGTTTACCTGCGTGTAGGCAGCGATTTAAGCCGTGTGACGGAGTCCTGTCCCTCTGCCCCGACGCGCGTTTCGCCCAGCTTCTTCGGGGGGCGTGTCTAGGCAGAGGGTGTGCGATCTTTATATATACCCGTTGTCCAATGAAATGAGACTACTAATAAGTGTATTCAGGTGAGTAAAGGCAACTATCGGCGCATGCGCTGTTATCAGAAAGGCTTCTATCTGCAAACGGATGTTTGCGGTTTCGGTGAGATTGCGGAGAGGTGTTCAATATGTAGTATGACTAGTCAGACTGTCATTACCATTAATGTCAATGATCAGTCTGACTAGTTATACTACATACTGGAGACTCATCCTCCACTAAAACCCATTTATTTCAGTTCTAACTGGCTTTCTGCAAGTTATATTCTGTGCTTAAAGGGGTTTTCCGGCCTTAGGCTACAATAATGCAGTGACTCTATTGTGACTGCAGACTTGTGAGTCTTTTGCAATGCAAGCTGAGAAGATTCTACGGTGCCGGCGTCTGGAGCAGGCCGCGATTTGCATTATTCCGTCCACATTACGACTTTACTATATCCGGCCTCGATTAATACACTTGCATTGTGTGAGGCCGTGCCCATCTAGTCAGCACAGGACCGCATGTATGCATATCAGCAAATCGTGGTCATGCACCTGCCACTCCCAGCGTCGACATTCTCAGTGGGCTGTCTGACAGCAGGCCATCCTTTTTAGTTAGTACAAAGTAGCTTTATAGGTAAAGCTTTTTGCAAAAAAAAAGAATTATTCTCAACAGGTAATTTCTTACCTACCAGTTAGTGACATCCAATTTTCTTTTAGAAAAAAAAAATAGTACATATGGCCATGACAAGGACACAATTTGAATTTGCCATTATAGTGATAATGAGCACTGTCCTCCCCAAGAATCCTAACTTTGTTTGTCTATATAAAATTCGTCCAGTAGTTGAACACTTCAGCAGAAAATTTGCTGAGGCGTACCACTCCCAAGTTGACATCTGTATAGATGAATCTCTGGTTCATTTCAAAGGGAGGCTCAAATTCTGATAATACCTGCCCAGTAAGAAGGCCAGGTACGGAATTAAACTGTGCACGCTGTGCGAGAGTACCTCGAGGTACACCCATAGATCGTAAATCTACAAAGGGAAGGACACTCGGATTTCCCCTGAATGTCCCCTGTCTTCAAGGTGAGTGGAAAAATTGCATGGGAATTGCTACATATACTGCTAGCTAAGGGTTATCACCACTAGATAACTTTTACACCAGCATCTCACTGTTCAAGACCCTCCCAATCAGAGATATAGTTGCATGCAGCAACGTGCGAAGAAATCAGAGAGGCCTCCATAAGACGATAATTGGGCAACTTGGTGTACTCTTCACAATTTACACATACCACCACACTATAAATTCATACACCAGAAAACCAAAAGCATTATCAATACTATAACTATGCCTCTAGATAATTCCTTGAGGGGTGTAGTATCCAAAATGGGGTCGCTTGTGGGGGATTTCCACTTTTAAGACACATCAGGGGCTCTCCAAATGCAACATGGCATGCCTAGACCATTTCATCAAAGTCTGCGCTTCAAACCGTCACACATTCGCTTCCGAGCCCTGCCGTGCGCCCAAACAGTAGTTTTGCATCATATGTGGGGTTTTGGTGTACTCATCGGAAATTGCACAACATTTTTTGTGGTCCATTTTCTCCTGTTATCCTTGTGAAATTAAAAAAATTGGGGCTAAAATAAAAAATTTTTGTGGAAAAAAAATGTGGTTTTTTTTTTGTTTGTTTTTTTTTTTTTTAATTTTTAATTTTTTTTTTATTTTCACGGCTCAATGTTATAAATTTCTGTGAAGCATTAGGGGGTTCAGGGTGCTCATTACACATCTAGAAAAGTTCCTTGAGGGGTATAATTTCCTAAATAGGGTTACATGTGAGGAGTTTGCACTGTATAGGCACATCAGGGGCTCTCCAAACACGACATAGTGCGCTGACCATTATATGAAAATCTGCACTCTAAATCATCATTCCTTCCTTTCCGAACCCTGTCACGTGCCCAAACAATAGTTTTCCCCCACATTTGGGGTATCTGTGTACTCAGGAAAAAATCGACCCAAAAATTTGTTGTGCCATTTCTTCTGTTATCCTTGTGAAAATAAAAAAAAATTGGGTTTAAATAAAACATTTTTGAAAAAAGTTAAGTTAATTTTTCTTTCCATATTGCACCCTGAAGGGTTAATCAACTTCTTGAATGTGGTTTTGAGCACTTTGAGGGGTGAAGTTTTTAGAATGGTGTCACTTTTGGACATTTTCAGTGGTATAGACCCTCAAATCACTTAAAATGTGATGTGGTCCCTAAAAAAAAAAAAAATGGTTTTGTAAATTTTGCTGGAAAAATGAGACATTGTTCAACTTTAAACCCGTGTAACTTCTAACAAAAAGGTTATGTTTCAACAATTCTTATGTAAATTATACCGATGGGAAATGTTATTTATTAATTATTTTGTGTGACATAGGTCTCTGGCTTAAGGGAAGAGAAACTGAAAGTTTACAAATTTCAAAATGTTCTCCATTTTTGCCAAATTTCAGATTTTTTCACAAATAAACGCAAGTCATATCGGACAAATTTTATCAATGTCATGATGTACATTATGTCATGAAAAACAATCTGAGAATCAGTGGGATTTGTTGCAGTGTTCCAGAGTTATTACCTCATAAAATGACACTGGTCAGAAGTGAAAACGTTGGCCTGGTCAGGAAGGTGAAAACCGCTTCAGGGTGAAGGGTTTAATATTATTCATCATTGACTATAGTGTGCATATTTTTTTTTTCTTTTTCTAAAGGATACTGTATTGAGTTTTTTGCATTGCGTATATGTGTGTGTGCATGTTGCAAGCTAGCAAAAAACATGATTTCGATACATTCTTTTTGCAATTACCACTGAAACAAAGTACAAAGTGGCTGCTTAACCAAGTGGCTATACTGTTATTTCTTAATTCAGATGGTCTAATCTTGAACACTTGATTAAACATGAATAAATAATTTTAAGTTTTTGAGGAATTTTTGTTTTTGGGAGTATTATAACTGTAAGAAGTCCTCCACTGGCATGTTTATGTCCTCACAGAGTTCGGGACAAATTTTCTTTAGTACAGAACACTGCATTCCCTTAATACAATGGTGTTTGAAAATTGGTGAACCCTTCAGTATTTTCCATATTTCTGTAAACATTTGAAATGAAACTATCTACTTTTTTGAGTTGTGTAACAATCTGATGTAGAGACCCAAAATCACACAAATGAGTGAAAAGTTAAAATACTAAACTTTTTTTCTTTTTTTTTGCTAAGGAAAATAATAAATTATCATGTCTGTGAGTGGCAAAATTCTATGAACCTTTTCTCTCAGTATCTGGTTGGACAGCCTTGTGCAGCGATAACTGCATGACTGTGTTTTGGGTAATTGATTAGCTTTGCACATTGACTTGGAGGAATTTGGGCCTATTACTCCCTACAAAACAGATTACAATTTGTTATGTCGGTGGGTTTGCTTCCATGAACTGCTCATTTTAGGTCCTTCCACAACATTTCTTTAAAATTAAGATCAGGACTTTGGCCATTCCAAAACTTTAACCTTATTCTTCTTAAACCATTGTTTGGTAGAAAGACGTCTGTGCTTTGGGTCATTGTTTTGCTGCATGATCCACCTTCTCTTCAGACTCAGCTCATGGACAGATGACCTGACATTTTCATTTAGAAATTTCTGGAATAATGTATAATTCAGTGTTGGATCAATGATAGCAAGACATCCTGACTCCTATGCACAAACAAAGCAGCCTCAAGCCATGATACTACCACTAGTGTGTTTAACAGATGTGTGAGCATTTTATGCGTAATGCAGTGTTCTTGCCCCAAACAATGATTCTCATTTAAACTAAAAAGCTCTATTTTGGCCTCCTCTGTCTACAAAACATTGTTCCAATAGCCTTCTGGCTTGTCCAGGTGATCTTTAGCAAAGTTCAGATGGGCAGCAATGTTCTTTTCACAGGCTAACTAGTGTTGTTTTGCCATGCAAGCCACTATTGTTCAGTATTCTCCTGTGATGGTGGACTAATGAACATTAACATGGGCTATTGTGAGAGATTCCTTTATTAACTTAGAGGTTACCTTAGGTTACTTTGTGGACTGTTATACACCTTGCTTTTGGATTTATCTATGTTGGTCGACCACTCCGAGGAAGGATAATTGTCTTGAATTTCCTGAATTTATAAACCATCTATTTTACCATGGATTGGAGCCCAAATTCTTTAAACATGGCTTTTTAATGTTTTCCAGCCTGATTAGCATCAGCAACTATGCAACCGAGGTCCTCTGAAAACGCCTTTGTTCGTGGCTTGATATACCTTTTACAAACACATGTTGTGAAGATCAGACTTTAATAGATTTCTGTTCTTCAAATACGCTTACACCTTGAAAATTCTGAAGGGTTCACAAACTTTCAAGTACCACTGTATATTCAGTGGTGTGACTTATTTAACTTGGAATTTTGTGCAAAACAAATCTGTTATATCTGACCTTGTTCTTTATATCCACATTGTCCTTCAATGAAACATAATGTAGAAGGGTTTCTATACCTAGTTAAAGTTTAACCTCAGCCATTTATTTCTAGACATTGCAGAATGATGATGTTTTAATTGAATATGACATCTCTTATTTGTCAACGTCAAATGGCATCTAGTTAAGAGAAAATAAAGTGCAGAGTATTGTATTTTTCCCTTCTTGAGATTAACAAAAGCTCATAGTCTTTATAAGACCCTGGCAGGTGGTTTTAGCAGTTGGCATAAATCATCATATACAATGTTTAGTTTAGAATCACTAGGAATTAACTTTCTTTTTTGGAAATAATGAAAAAAAAATGGAAATTCTAAGCTTCACAATGGATTCAGTGCTGCCCTTGAGAATTTTGAGACTGACATATATTTTGGATTTCACGGAGTTTGCTACTTCTGTGGTTTTAGATCTTTTAGTCCAACACTTCTATGCTTACTGAAGTACAATTATAGGCATTTCAGAATTGTAATAACTGACTCTTTCTATAAACTTGATGTATTTGTCAATAAAAGTGTAAAAAGCTTATCAAATGCTGATAATTGTACTTGAGTAACCCAAGAAACATTGGCTAAAAGATCTAAAAACACTGAAGCTGCAAACCCAAATTTGTGCCAGTCTCAAAACTTTTGGCCACAACTTTAATTAGTGCTACTGTTTGGTATATGACATTTACATCATGATCTGAGGGAATTGCTTTCTCAAGAATTCTCTCATTAGTGGAACTGCTCCTACCAGAAGCTGAAGTGATTTGTACATTAAAGAAGCCAAAAAGAAATAATCTCCATTATAGCTTGCGTACTATTGTGAAATTCTCAGTGAAAATCCACAGCATAAATTGACGTGCTGTGAAATTAAAATCCACAGCATAGGTCAGGATACTGTTTTCTTTATGTTGCATCTTAATAGGACTTCTCATCCATTATGCTAGTACTGTAATACTCAGCAGATATTCCATATACAATACCACTGTGTATCTGTCCCACATGACTGTACCCTTAAATGGCCTGTTTCTTCCTGCACAATTGTCCTCCACATACATTAGCAGGAACAGTTACAGAACTGCACACTAGTATATTTCCAAACTGAAGGCACACCTAAAGTAAGACCTTGAGTTACAAATATGAAGTCAGCATATGTAACCTCGAGGAGTTAGAAAACAGTAGTGATTACTGTGATGCTATCTTCTGTATAGGGCAATCAGAGCCCTAAAAATGAGTTGGTGGTCAGAGAGGGGACTGTAGTCAAAAATATCAAATTTAGGAGGATAGTTGAGGCAAATTTCCCTGATTTTTACCTTTTTCTAAAATGTAATATATTATTATACTGAACAATTGTCATTTCAGACCTCTGCGTGACTTTAGTCTGTTAGCAATAGAGTTAAGCGAATTTGTTTGGATTGGGTTCCGAATACGATAGGCAGCAAATATTATTTTTGCAATATTCGTCAAACACAGCCGAACGTCATTAGAGTCAATGGGGAGTAGAAATTACCGAATATGTTCGGAACCGATCATAAACACACACACATTCGGCACGAATAGGGTACCAAAATGACAAGAATATGGCAAATTCAGATTTGCTCAACTCTAGCTAGCAATGACCTTAGTAAAATTGATTTATCTTTTGTTTTAACCCAACTGATGAGTAAAAAAGACATTCATGTACAGGATTTCATCTAGCAGTGCCAAGATCAGTCACTGGACAAATTAGCACCTCTCTTGTAGAAGGATATTTTGTGAGCCCTGTTCACCTGTGGCCACCCATAAACTTTTAAACTAATGATAATCTCAGACACTATAGGCATTGTACCAGCTGTCACTTTTAGTATTGAGTTACAGTCATGTACTAGAGCTCTGAATCTCTGTTTCACCTCATAACCTTACAGATGAAACTCCAGATAGTATAGGTTATAACCCCACAACAATGTTTCGACTTCTCACTTTCACCCCCATACTTCTCTATTTTGCCCGCTCTCCATTAATCCCCCCACCTAGTAAGGAACTAGTCATTTCTCCCTCCATCCTCCCCAGCCACCTCACCTTCTCCTCAGAACTGTTCCTCCACATACAAGCCTCTCTGTCCAGACACACACGGCCACACCATGGCTTATCCTGCTCCCACCTTCTAACACTCTGTCTGTTACTCCTCATTGCTGGTGACGTATCCCCAAATCCTGGCCCTCCTCAACACATCCCCACACTCAGTTCTAACACCCTGCCACGATCCTCTACACATTTTTGCAACCATGATAACCTCATACCCATTCATCCAGCCCCCACTTCTCCGGTCCTCCTACCTGGAGCTCTATGGAACGCATGCTCAGTCTGCAATAAACTGTCATTTATCCATGACCTCTTCATCACCAACAAACTCTCCTTCCTTGCTATCACTGAAACCTGGCTCACCCCCTCTGACTCAGCCTCTCCAGCTGCACTCTCTTATGGCGGATTCCATTTCTCTCACACCCCCCACCCCAGCAACAAACGTGGTGGAGGAGTTGGCTTGCTCCTATCCGATTCCTGCTCCTTTACCCAACTTCCTCTCCCACCCTCCGCTACTCTTCCCTCGTTTGAGGTGCACTCCGTCCGCATCTACTCCCCTTCCATCCTCCAGCTAGCTGTCATCTACTGCCCCCCAGAACTAGCCATCTCCACCTTTCTCGATCACTTCACCACCTGGCTGCTTCATTTCCTCTCTGCTGACATCCCCACTATCATCATGGGTGACTTTAACATCCCCATTGACACTTCCACCTCCGCTGCCTCCAAACTTTTATCACTTACTGCCTCCTTTAGCCCCACTCAATGATCCTCTGCGGCCACTCACAAAGATGGTCACACACTGGACCTTATCTTCACCCGCATCTGCTCCCTTACTAATCTCACTAACTCACCCCTGCCCCTGTCTGACCACAACCTACTGACATTTTCTTCCCTCTCCTCTCCTAGTACGCAACCCCACAAACTCACTCATCCTCGTAGAAATCTCAAACACCTCAACTTACAATCGCTTTCTGAGTCGCTCCTCCCTCTTACAGACATAGCCTCACTTCATGACACAGATGCTGCTGCCACCTTCTATAACACCACACTAACAGCAGCACTTGATCCGGCCGCCCCCCTCGCACATAGCAAAACTCGTACATAGCAAAACTCGTACAATCAACAGCCCTGGCTAACCAGCCTCACCAAAGAACTGAGATGGGCTTC
>VIAB01003273.1:12588-23049 GCA_009801035.1 Oophaga pumilio
ATTAGCGAAGTGCCGATTAACTACATTAGGACCTTTGTTGGTTACATATAAGAAAGGCGTCTAGCTGACATATCTTTTGTTTGGCCTTTCTAATCTCCTGACTGGAGGTTGACTTGGTTCTTCTGTGTCTTCTTTGGTGGCTTTAGAGCTTATCCAAACTTCAGTGTTTTCCTTTTCGGTGTCTGGGTTTGGTGATTGAGATTCTTGTTCTTGCTTCTTAGGTTGAATAACTGGTGTAACTTCATGGAATTTGAGCAATAGTGTTTTCATCAATCACTACATCTCTGCTGATTCTTACTCTGTTTGTCTCTGGGTGCAGGATTCTGTATCCCTTTTGAATTTTGCCATAGCCCACCAGGACTCCTTGTTTTGCGAGTTATTCCCACTTGGAACATTTTTGTTTGGGAACATACATAAACGTTTTGCTTCCAAAGATCCTGAGATGCTTCAGTGTAGGCTTCTCGTAGTTCCATAGCTCATATGGAGTTTTATTTGTGTCTTTACCTGGCACTCTGTTTTGAAGATAGCAAGCTGTCATGATGGCTTCTCCCCAATACGTTGTAGGTAGATTCGCATCAAACAACATACTTCTTCCACTTTCGCAGAGAGTACGGTTCTTTCTCTCTGCAATGCCATTTTGTTCTGGGTTGTATGGAATGGTAGTCTGGGACACGATTCCATACTTTTTCAAAATGGTTTCCACCTTACCACTTGTATATTCAGTTCCATTATCTGCACACAGGGCTTTGGCATTCTTCCAAATTTGTTAAATATTACAAGATATTCTTCAAGTTTCTGTTGAACTTCAACCTTACTGTGAAGCAGGTAGGCAACTGTATATCTGGAGTAGTCATCAATAAATGTGAGAAAATATCTCTTCTTGCTAGGAGTTTTAACACTCATTGGACCACATATCTGTATGTATCAGATCTAGTGGCTGTGCAGATCTAGTGGTGCTTATTTTCTGGACACTTTCCCTTTAAGACAGCTAGTGCACTTCATCATTTGACTATATTGGTTAATTTCAATACCATTTGGAAGTTGAGCTAGCTTTCTTACTGCTTCTGTGTCTTTGTGCCTAAGATGTCTGTGTCATACATGGATACAGTTCTTATGCAGAACTTGACTAGCACTGTACACTCTTTCTTTGCATTTTAACTGATAAAGTTCATCTTGGATATTTCCTTCTGCAAGAGCGTGACCCTTTTTTGAGATGATGCAGCTGTAATCTCTAAAAGTTTTGCGTGAGCTTCTTTAGTGACAGAAGATTGCTTTCAAGGCTGGGAAAATAGAGAACATCCTTTATTGGGATCTTTCTGCTTTGTGCTGAGAAAACTGGACAGTAGAGGTAGCTGTCTCCTACTCCTTCTGAAGTCATATAGCGACCATTAGCTAAGATGATCTTTTCTGACTTGCTTTCATTAAGGTCAGTGAAGAAATCCTTGCTATTTGTCATAAGACTGCTTGCACCAGAATCTATACAACATATATGCTTTGCAGATGAGTCTGTACTGGCATTAAATGCAGGTTCAACATATGCAGAATCTTCCTTTACAGCTGTTTTAACCCTTTGATGACTGATCTGCTTTTTAAACTGACTCACTCTTGCTTTCCATATTCTGCAGTCTGCTTTAAGGTGACCGGGGTTTTTACAGACAAAACATTCACGAGTTTCTCTTAAGGCACTGCCACACTTAGCGATCACACCAGCGATCACGACAAGGACTTAACCTGGCAAGATCACTAGTGCGATCGCTATGTGATCGCTAGTTAGATTCCAAACACAACTCATCAGCGATCTGTGATTCCAAACACAACTCATCAGCGATCTGTATAACGACCTCTGCGGTCGTTGGGAAAACCTAGTCCCACCTGCGATGCTGGTGAAGTCGTTCATAAAGGGTGTCACACTCAGCGATTCAGGCTCACCAGCGGGACACCAACGACCAAAAAACGGCTCAGAACGTTCATAAGCGATCAGCGACATCTCAGGAGGGGCCACATCGCTGCTGCATGTCACACACAGCTAAGTCGCTCTCAGATCGCTACTGCGTCATAAATGGTGACGCAGTAGCGATCTCGCTAGCGATCTCGCTTAGTGTGGCATACCCTTTTGATTGCTCCTATATTTAGGGAAATCCTGTGTCTTTAATGCTGTTTCTGCTCTGGATTCATTATTGCTGCTTACATGCTGCGTTTTTCTCTTGAATTCAACCACAAGTTTGCCTTTAACATACTCTAGTGTCAGCTCATCATCTGGCTGTGCATCTAGTGCAGTCACGAGTGTGTCATAACTTTCTGGAAGACCACTTAATAGAAGTGCAGCAACATGAAAATCTTTAATTTCTTCTCCAATACCCCTGAGACGCTCCATAATCTCTAGGGTGTTTCTTATATAGTGCTGCATATTCTGTCCATTATTTATCTTAGACTGATACAGCTTTCTCATGTGATAAAGCTTATTGCTGAGATTTAATCTTTCATGCACTTTCTGTAACTCATCCCACATCTCTTTTGCAGTAGCACACTTGCATATATGCACAATCTGATTATCATCTACACTGAGGGAGATCGTGCCTTGTGATTTCTGATCCTTCTCTAGCCATTCATCTGGTAATGGATGAGGCACCTTTTCCTGAGTATAATTCCAGGTACCTTCTATTATGAGCAGCATCTTCACCTTGAATCTCCAGGACTGGTAGTTCTGGTTAGTGAGGCTTGGCACTGAGAACTTGACAGAATTGATTATAGTGGACATCTTCTCTGTTGCTCTGTGCTGATTTTTCTTTGGGCTTCTGTTGCTGTGTTACTCTGGGGTTCTGTGTCACTCTGGGCCCATAACCTGTTGGCAGTGGATTATTCAGGATACTCTCCAATCTTGTGACAACAGAGCGTCTTTATTCAGGAGCAAATGGGAACAATATATGATAAGCTTAATAGATCAGGAATAAATCATTTGTGTCTCTATCGGTACAGCATCTACAGCAGGCTGCTTCTCTGATACACAGACACAAGAAAACAAGAAATACAGTCACATGTTCTCCTTAAGCCTCTGGGAGTTTTTTTTTGTAACTTTATAAACCGCATACAAATCTAGCAACTAAACACTCATAGACATTAATGGAGTTGTTGCATCAAACATGTTCCAACAGTGCATCATGTCAAAGTACTCTTCCTCACTTGCTTATACTGCCACCAATTCCCCCTTTTCTGAATCCACAGGTAGAAGTGTGGCTGGATTTAGAACATTTCATCTTTTGAGGGTGACCCTCTGATCACTGGGTCTAATTGTGCTGAGTAGTAAGCTATTGGTCTTTGCCACCATGTTGTTCTGTCAGCACAGCTGTAGTATGACCTCCTTGTTCTATGCAGATCAAGAAAAATGGCTGATCATAGTTTGGAATGTCTAGGGCCAGGGCTGACACAATGAGCAGCTTGAGAGAATGGAAGAAATTAATTGCTTGAGTGAGATCAAAGGGATCTGATGACAAGCAGTCATAGAGTGGTTGCATAATTTGCGAAGCAGACCTTATCCAAGGCCTACAATAGGACACCAAGCCTAGGAAAGTGCATAGGTGTCGGTGTGACCTGGGTAAAGTGAGATTTTGAACTGCTTGATTTCTCTCTTCAGTCAAGTGTCTTGTACCTTCAGCAATACAGTGGCCTAAAAATGTCACCTTTTGTTTGCAATACAGTAATTTGTCAAGTGAAACTGTAGCTTCCTTGCAGGACCTCTGGTCCGGGCAGCAGAGCAAAAGGTTATCCACATACTGTAATGGTACAATCTGTGATTGCTGCCATTGCTGTTGAATAGATGATAGTTCATTCCTCCTTGTGGGTGGACAGTTCAACAAAACTGTTTACCTTAACCCCTAGTACGGCGCATGTCGTGTCTCCCTCTTTGATATGGGCTCTGGTGCTGAGCCCACATCAAAACCAGAACATGTCAGCTGTTTAGTACAGCTGACATGTGCCCGCAATAGCGGCGGGTGGAATCATGATCCGCCCGCTGCTATTAACTAGTTAAATGCGGCCGTCAAACTCTGACAGACGCATTTAACGCGCGCTTCCGGCCGCCGGGCCGGAAATACACGCATTGCTGACCCCCGTCACAAGAAGGTCTGACCAGTTTTTACAGAAAGAGGTAATGACCAGGTCAAGAGCAGCTGAAATGGAGCTGCATGTTTTTAACCAGCATATAAAGGGCCGTTAACCTGCTTAGCAGCAGAGGAAACTAAATCCATTTAATCTAAAGAAGATCTGCAATTCATTACCTGATGTGACTGTCTAACTCAAGGTCTTCCAGGGGGCATGGCATCCTTGTGACATCAAATTTCTCTTTGATAGTGAATGTTTTATTGCCAGACATTAAAGCAATCTGGGAGACAAATATGCTTCCATGGGTCTTCCCCATGCTGTTATCCTTCCATTCAGCACTTTTTATATCCACTTCAACATGTTCACTGCCCCCCAAAGTCCTTCTAAAATGCTCAGAATTTCCCATTGAGTCCCATTATATTCTCACTCAAAATGAGCATCCACGCTTTACAAATTGCTCATTTCGAGTAACGAGCATCCGAGCATTTTAGTGCTTGCTCATCCCTATACTTTTCCCAACAATCTTTTTATCACTATGCGTGAAGTTTGAAAAAAACGAAAAATAACAATTTTTAATAGTAACTAGTATTTGATAAAAATAAAAGAGTTTGTCAGGAACACTTTACCTCTCTTTTTTTTGTGCCCAAATGTCCTCCTGTTTATTTAAGCTATTTCTTGTACAGTACAATTGTGTAGAATAAGAAAGAATGCCAGCAATGGTACAATTAGTCTTTCCTAACATATAATGCAGAGCCTTTTTTCTAGGCTCAGTGGAGGGCTTAAGAAATTATTTTCAATGAAACATCAGGGTGGAAATAAAAAGGAAATCAATTCAGCTTAATTCCTGGAGTTACCATTGTAGTGCCCAAAACGGTTTTACATTTTTTTCCCCAAAAAATAATTAACAAAACACGCTATTTCTAAATGAAAAGAAATGAAATCAAATATCTAACCAGCTAAATTTTGCACCCATAGTGCCAAAAGTAGGAACCGCTTTTGTTTGGAGATCTACCAAACATTGTAAAAAGTTTCATACTGTTACTGAAAAGACTCTGTAGTCACCCTTTTCTCTTTTTCTATTGCAACTATTTTCTATATTTATAAGTTTGTAACAAGAATAAGAAATGACTATACAAATAAACACACAGTAGCACACAATTATTAAAATGCAATTAATTTTATTTAATTGGTCAATTATTAATTTGTTTTATTTCCCAATGCTTATAAGAAAGATTAGCATTGCTTACAGATAGTGATGGGCTAACCTGAATGGTAAAGTTCGAGATCTGTACTGGACACTTATAGAAAAGAGCGAGCACTAAAATGCTTGGATACTCATTACTTGAACCAAGCAATTCCTAATGCTTGAATGTTCAATTCGAATAACAAGTATAATAGGAGTCAATGGGAAACCCTAGCATTTTTCCTGCAGACCCTACAAAAAGGTCTGGGGGCAGTGAAAATAATTAAATGGATGGAAAAAGTGCTGAATGGAAAGAGAACAGCATGAGGAAGACCCTTAGGCGCGGCGTCACACTAAGGAGGAATACGGACGAGTGAGAGGCGTGAAAACCACACATTACACACGGACCAATATTTCTCTATGGGGCAGCTCTGATCATGCGTATTTTTCTCGGCCGTATCTTACGGTGCGAGACACCCGCAGCATGCTGCGATTGTACGCGTATTATGCCCGTTGTACGCCAATGAAAGTCTGTGGTTGCGAGAAACAACAGATTACACACGGACCAGACGTGTGACTTGCGAGAAATACGCGAGATGATTTCAATGAGTTTCAGGCCTAAAAACCGTTAAATGTCCATTTTGCAAAGTGGCGAGAAAAATACGCTGTACAGATGCCATACGGATGCCATACGGATGCTTACACGCGCAAAATACGCAGCCGCATCCTGACAACGGATGAAATATGGATCGTTGTGCCGGCAACATTTTGGTGTATTACGCTCGTACAATATGGTCTGTATTTTTCTACGGTGAGTGTGACTCCGGCCTCAGAAGCATCTCTGACTCCCAGATCGCTGCTGAGAACAATCGTGTCACACTTTTACTCAATGTTAATGAATGAGAAAAAAACGTTCAAAATCGACAATAAATTGGAGTTTACATGAAAAAAACTGTTAAACAAAAACTGTTTTACCTTTCGTATAAGGCAAAATTTAAATAGATTTTTTTTAAATACATAATTTAAGTAAACCAAAATTTAATTTTTTTAAAAAAAACTTTTGCTCCACTTTAAGGAGTGACAATAAAACATTCCAAAGCAACGAGAAATTGTATTTTGCAGGAAAAAAATGCTAAGAAATATTTTTTCCTGTATAATGACTTTCATATAATGCAAAATTTAAAAAAGATTTAAAAATATATATAGAATTTAAGTAAAGCAAATTTTTTTTTTTTTATTCAAAAATAGGAAATCTCCGTTGAATCTATGAAGGAAGCAAAAATTGCCAAAAATTAGGCACTCAGAGGGACTCAGATACACCCTGTATTAGACATAAAGGAGGGCCTAACTGACTTTCTGTTCAAATTGTCATATATTAGTACTCCTAGACTCTTAAAGGCTTTGCACTTTTGAGGGTTATATACCAAGGAAATATACTCCAGACCATGGACTAGTCTATGGGTGAGCAATATAATACCGATACATTTTTTAACACGTTGTTTGAGGGGTATATATCAACAAAATGTACTACAGACCACAGAATAGTCTATGGGTGAGCAAAATAATACAGATAAGGGTATGTGCACACGTTGACTAAAATTTCTGCACCATTTCTTCATCTCTTGGCAGGAAAAATGCAGCTGCATTTTTGGTGTGTTCTTGATCTTGACGTGATTTTGGTGCTTTTTTGCCCTGTGTTTTTGGTTGATTTCAGCGAAGTCAACAGTGAAAAATGCTGTGCATTGTCATGCCGCAGATTATTTTCTGCACCAAATCTGCACGTCAAAAATACTTAACGTGTGCATGACACTTTAGATTTCTCATTCACTTTGCAGTCATCACCTTTTGCTTCAGGTTTTGTCACAAATCTGCACTGAAAAAACGCACACAAAATGCAACGTGTGTCAACAGCCTAAATTTTGAAAAAGTTTTTTGAGGCTTATATAGCAACGAAATCTACCAAAGAACATGTAAAAGTCTATGGATGAGCAATATATTATAACAATATGTTTGTGAACAACTTTCTTGAGGGTTATATACAAACAAAATGTACCCCAGACCACAGATTAGTCTATGGATGAGCAATATAATACCGATAAGGGTATGTGCACATGGTGATTAAAATTTCCTCACCATTCCTGCATTTCTTGACAGGAAAAATGCAGCCTCAAAAATGCTTTTTTTGTGCATGTTTTGGCACATTTTTGCTGTGTGTTTTTGGCTGATTTCATTGAAGTCAATAGTGAAAAATGAAGGGCAAAAACGCAGAGAGAATCAACATGTTGCAGAAGTTTGTGCACCAAATCTGCACATAAAAATACTCAATGTGTGCATGACACTTTAGGTTTCTCATTCACTTTGCTGTCATCAGGTTTTGCCATAAATCTGCGACAAAAAAAGAGACAAAAATGCACCTAAACTGCAAAGTTTTTGGCTTTTATAACAGAAAAATCTACCCAAGAAGATGTAATACCCTATGGTCGAGCAATATGATACTGATACATTTTTTTAGCACATTTTTTGAAGCTTTTATAACAACAATATGGACTCCAGATCACAGAATGGTCTATGGGTGAGCAATATCATTCTGCCAAATTTTTTAATAATTTTTTTGAGGCTTTAATAGCAACAAAATGTGCCCAAGAAGATGTAATACCCTTTGGATGAACAATATGTTACAATAAATTTGAAACAAGTTTTTGGAGGCTTATATAGCAACTAAATATATCGAAGAAGATGTAATACCCTATGGTGAGCAATATGATGCTGATAAAATTTTGAACAGGTTTATTGAGGGTTATAAACCAGCAAAATGTAATCCAGACCATGGAAAACCCTATGGGTGAGCTGTTATTGTCTGACCTGGGTTGGAGTAGTGGTATTGCAACCACTAGGTGCAGCAGCGACAGGTAGCATAGTCAAGAATAACCAAGGGGTTGGTACACGGAAGCAGCAATGTAGTTTAAAGAAGCAGCAGGTATCGTAGTCAGGAATAGTCAAGGAGTCTGCACACAAAAGCAGCAATGTAGTTTAAATAAGCAGAAGGTAGCATAGTCAGGGGCATGTGTTAGGCGTCGAGATCCCACCGCTGAGCAGAGGGAATCTCGAGCCATGTCATCTGCGGTCTCCCATTCTTCTTCAGCCACAGAGGATCCTGCTCAGCGAAGACATCAGTCCCAGCATCTTGCTCAGGCTAATGCTATGCGTTTGGTTGCTGCTGCCGCCCCAGGTTCAGCTATAGCAACTATCATTAGTCAGCGGCATGTGTGAGCTAGTGGATACGCTACCACACTGTGTATGCACGTGTGTTTGGAACGAGAACCTGCCACACTGTCGGCATGTATGATCGCCTAGTCTTCCTTAGTCAGGCAGGTTTTTACTCGGCTTGACCTAGCTCCTGTCTCGGCCACTTGGGCTGTCAATCCACGTTCCCTGGCACACATCTTTTGGTACCGCTCTGAGGTCAGTTGAGCTGCTGCTCTTGTTTTGCACCAAATCCTGGTGTGCCTTAGTTAGCTGTATTTTGCTACCACTCAGCGTTAAGTAGTGGCATCGCCTGTGCGATGCCGTGCGCATTGTATGTTTAGTCAGACTCAAGTCCCCACATTCTAGGGGGTTAAGCCTAGAGACCTCACTCGCACCATATTGGCTGTGTCCTGTGACATACAACAGTGAACAACGTCCTATTAGTTTGTTGCGGCTGCTCTGTGAAGAGTTCACCGCCGTTCACACCGGGTGTCATCTAACCAGCGTGTGGACCCCGGGTTGCAAACGCACCTTATTATTATATATATTTCATTTGGTGTGTTCCGCCAATCCTAACATAATTCTAGCACCAGGGTCTGGCTAGTAATGGCGGACAAACAGCGACTACAGAGGTACATCCAGCTGCTGGAGGGCAGGTTGTTTGGTCTCGAACGTACAGCCTCAGCTGTGAATGTGACTGCAGTAGCTGTTCAGGCAGCTAGTGAGGCTGCAGCCCGTATGTCAGATGCCAACCCTGTTCCGACCTTATCCCGCCTCCCGCTGCCTGAGAGCTTCTCATGTGATAGCAAGTCGTGAAGGGGATTCGTGAACCAGTGAGCGATACACCTGGAGCTACTGGCCACACATTTCCCTTCAGAGCGGGTTAAAGTAGGGTTTATTATTTCCCTGCTGTCTGACAGGGCTTTGGAGTGGGCTACGCCACTGTGGGAGTGCAACGATCATGTGGTGCAGAGTGCTCTGTGGTTTTTAAGCACTCTGAAGCAGGTCTTCTTGGGACTGCGAGCCACCCATGATATGGCTCTCCAACTGTTGGCATTGACTCAGGGCTCATCCATGGTCAGTCACTTTGCCGTCCACTTCCGGACTTTAGCATCTGAGCTGGAGTGGTCGGATAAAGTCCTCATCCCTGTTTTTTGGAGTGGACTGGCTGAGTATGTGAAGGATGATCTGGCCACTAGGGAGATTCCAGCTACACTGCAGGAGCTAATATAAGTCTTTACTCGCCTCGACCTTCGATTCTACGAGCAAAGATTGGAAAGAGCCCAGTGTCGGCAGAGGTTTTGTTTGGCTCCCTAGCTTCACGGAGCCTCTGGAATCCCCGGTCCAAGCGTCAGAGCCTCAGGAGGCCACGGAGGTGTCACAAGGGGGTGCCATGTCTGTCGGAAGTCTGGACATTTTGCTTCCAGATGTCCTCAGCGGTCGGGAAAGCGTCTGTGTCTAGTGGCTATTGGAGGAGGCTCACTAGACACAGCGGCGTTTTCTTCCAAATTGTCCTTCAAGGGACCACTCATGATAGGTAGAGGTTTGTGTAGATTCCGGGCGGAGGGCAATTTCATGTCTTCTAATGGCACACAATACCTCTGGTGATGATCACCAAGCCAGTGAAAGTCCGAGTGGTGAATGGGTCGACACTGCCCTCACAGATCACACATCAGACCATCTCACTTACTCTCTCCATGTCTCCAGCCCACCAGGAGATAATCTCCCTATTAGTCATACCCGAGGGTATTGATGAAGTCTTATTAGGGGTAGCTTTGGTTATGCTACCATTCTCCTCATATTAAGTGGTCCTCTGGGAGAATATTGGGATGGAGTGAGTCTTGTGAGGGAAGATGTCAGAGGGAGTGCGTTCAGGTGTCTTCTACAGCAGTGCCCACTAGTGTTGAGCGATACGATACTGCAAATATCGGGTA
>VIAB01003275.1:31978-44435 GCA_009801035.1 Oophaga pumilio
GAGAAGGACCTGTATATACATATATTTATAGTTCATACACTTCTCCATAGTATAATTCAATTGCTGGTTTCTGTAAATTATTACAGAACCCAACATGAAATGACACATGGTTTACATACAGTGATATATGTTTTTCACTAACAGTTACATGAGTGTATGTGTGCAAAATTTCATACATGTAGGGGTTAATTAAATGTGTAAATTTGTTGAAAAAAATGCGTGGGCTCCCGCTGTATTTTCTCCACCAGACAGGGAAAGCCAGTGAGTGGGGGCAGATAATAATAGCCTAGGGAGGGTGCATTTTTTTGTGCCCCCCCGGCTGCTAACATCTGCCCCCAGCCACCCCAGAAAAGGCACATCTTGCTATTGGAAGGTGACTTTAAGCCAGGTTAATAATTGAGAGTTGTCAAGTAAACAACTATCAATTATTAATCCTATTGTATGAAATGAAAAAAAAAACCACACACACATTAATTAGAAATCTTTTTAATGAAATAAATACCCAGTTTTTGACCATATTTTATTGTACTGGTAATCCTTGCGAATCCTTTGTTCTCCTATAATAAAAAAAAATAATAAAACAGCCATATTCTTACCTCTCCGGCGCTCAGTGTAATGTTGTGGGACATGTGCTTGTGTGATGCCGGGACGGTATACCGGGAAAAATAGTGTCGGCTGGGGACAGAGTACCTTGGGACAGCCGCCCCCATCAGGTTGCAGAAAGCTTCAGTCTCCACGAGCCTAAAGGACAACATTTCGAGCACAAGCAGATGAGAAATGTGTGAATTTAGTACTGTGGCCTATGGGGAGTTGGTTGCGTATTTCCGCTTTCGTTCCAATGACTGGGGTATGGACAAGTGCAGGCTGCACTGGGACAAGGACATGGACGTGCTTGCTGATGGTGGTAGTTGAGTGTGTGCAATGACAGGTGCAGGGCAGGAGGCATCTTCGCAGGCACCATGGACAGGGGATTGGCTTCCACGCACAGCAGTGGAAGAAGCTGTGGTGTCACCTGCAAACACTGTTCCTGGACTCTGGGGTTCAGCCCACAAAGTCGGGTGCTTCACTGCCATGTGCCTGATCAAGCTAGTGGTGGTCAGGCTGGTAGTTTTACTACCTCTGCTGATGCGGGCATGGCAGGTGGTGCAAATGGCCTGTTTGGGGTTAGCGGCAGAGTCTTTGAAAAACAACCATACTCAGGAAGACCGAACAGTTGTAATGACAACTTCCGTCATGTTGGTTTTATGAGGAACGGTTGCCCACCTTCTGTCTGTGGCCACCACAGTGCTTCTTCCTGCCTGTTGTGGTGCTACGCATCCCTCCCCCTGTGTGCTGCTGTCCTTTCTCTGCATGTCCTCCTGCCAGGTTGGGTTAGTTACTATATCATCCACCACCTCCTCTTCCACTTCCGCACCCTGGTCCTCCTCCTGACTTTCTGGCAATTGTGTATCATCATCCTCCACCTCTTGTGACACATTCCCACTGCCGCCTTCGTGTGAACGTGGCTGCTCAAATATTTTGGCATCGCTACATGCAATCTCAGTTTGCCCTGCTTCAAGTGGACCGGGTTAGAGGCCAGAATCTATAAATGCACAACTGAACAGCTCTTCGGAGTGTCCAAGTGTGGGATCGGTTGTCTGTGGGCACTCAGCATTGGAGGTGGAAGGAGGATCAGGGTGAGGAATATGCGGTCCAGACTCCCGGCTACTCAGACTTGACCGTGTGGAAGACAGGGTGCTGGTGGTGGTGCCAAACTGACTGGAAGTATTATCTGCCATCCAACCAACTACCTTTTCACGCTGCTCTGGTGTCAAGAGTGGTCTTCTGCCGTGCCCTATGAATTCTGACAAGAATCTGTTACGATAAGATGTGGGTGTTTGTTGTGGCACAATTGCAGCTTGCCCTCTGTATCATCACGTCCAATTCCCCGCCCCTTGCCACGCGCCTTTCCCATTATAAATGTAGTACAATATTTTCAACGTTCAATAAAAAAGTCACACTTTGGAGCAAAATTAGATGTAATCCGTGTCCGGGCAAAACGCACTTTCAAATATCTGGAATGTACTTTATTTGTTTAACAAACTGCTGTCACTGTCAATAACTGTGGTAAGATGAAGAAAAGCTGTCTAAGCCCTGAAATGCCACAATTTTTAGCACACAGAGAGATAGGAGTCTTACACAGATACCACACTGGTCACACTATGTAGCCTGTATTTTTTTAGTTTATACCCCAAAATATTGTACAGAACTAGGGTAACAGACAGCAAATACAGTGGAATGTAGGCCTGAATTGCCACAATTTGTAGGCCACAAATAGCTCAGCCATCTGACAGCGATACCACACTGTTCAATATGTGGGCAGTATTTTTAAAATTTTTAGCCAACAATATTGTTTACAGCTAGGGTAACACACAGCAAATAAAGGTGAATGGAAGCCTCCAAAGTACACTTTGTAGCCCTCAGATACATGAGGCTTGTCACAGAGATACCGGATTGCTCAATATGTCGCTGGTCTTTTTGTATTTTTTACTCAAAAAAAAACCTGTTTTGAGCTACGGTAACACACAGCAAAAAAAGGTGAAGGGAAGGCTCAAAAGCACACTTTGTAGCCCACAATTAGATGAGGCGTGCCACTGAGATACCAGACTGTTCAATATGAGGCCGATATTTTTTAATTTTTTAGGCCAAAATAGTGTATACAACACCTAGGGTAGCAGACAGAAAAAAAGGGCAAGGTAGGCCTGAAAAGCAACTATTTGTAGAGCACAGATACAACTGACGTCTGATGGAGATAACAGACTGTTCAATATGTGCCCTGGAGTTTTTTTAAACTTTTTTTACACAAAAAGACTGTTTAGAAATAGGGTAAGACACAGCAAAAAAGGGTAATGTTTCCCTGATATGCCAGAATTTTTGGCACACAGAGAAATAGGAGTCTGACAGATACCACACTGGTCACTCTATGTAGCCTGTGTTTTTTAAGGTTATACCCCAAAATATTGTACAGAACTAGGGTAACAGAGAGCAAATACAGTTGAATATAGGCCAGAAATTCCTCAATTTGTAGACCACAGATAGATCTGGCATCTGATGGAGATAGTACACTGTTACTATCGCAATAATATGTGATGCGAGTGGCGTTAAAAACACAGTGATAAATATAAGAACTGTAGATAAATATTTTTTGGCCACCTAAAGATTTTTTAGTCAGCAACATGTTGGCCAAAAATGTTCTAAGACACTCCAAAAAATACTTCAGTAACAAAAAAAAATATAGAATTTTCTGCGCACTCAGATCTGTTGCCTGGGACAAAAAAAAGCAGTTTTAAATTGCCAGATTTTAACGCTGTTGTATTAAAATGACCTGGTTGTAGTCTGCAGTGTGACCAAGCAAATAAGTGTACAAAAAAAATGAAAAATGGGGTCTCTGGATTGTTTTGTAATAAAATTAGCCGGATTCAGGTGCAAAAAAAAAAAAATCCTAGCCACAGATACCTTCAGCTAGGTATATATAATAGGCAGCACCAGACAGTAATAGACCCTTTTGAAGTATTCAGTCAGATCCATACACTCACATACAGTGCCTGCATACCTTGCACTGATGTGGATATGCGCACATAGACTCCACAGCCTACCTAGCATTGCAATCTATATACCTCCTAATTAGCCCTTAAAAGGACTGTTGGTTTAGCTGGATTTGTGGATTGAACAATGGTAGACCCACACTAACTAATAAAAGCACAAATCTCTCCCTATCTCAGCAGCAACTCTCCCTACACTGTCTGAATCTGGAGCTGAATGTGCGAGCAGGGCAGCGTCTGGTCTCTGATAGACCTGATAATGCTGTGCGGCCAGCCAATCACCTGTAAGGCCGGGATCACACATGCGACGAAGTAGTCCGACACTCGCATGTGAAATCTCAGCTCTGGCACCGGCACTCGGGAGTGGAGCGAGCGGCTGCATAGAACTACATGCAGCCGCGCACTCCACTCCCGTGTGCTGGCGCCAGAGCTGGGATTTCACATGCGAGTGTCGGACGACTTAGTCACATGTGTGATCCCAGCCAATACCACAACAAAGATGTCTGCGGCATTACAGTGCGTGGCTGACAATCCCTGCATGTTCATTAGCGCTCTAAAGAGCGCCAAATTTGCAGGGTGGAGACCCGAGCTCCCGCCGAATAATACCGGAAATGCTCGGTGCTCGCCGAGTACACCAAGTGCAGTGATACTCGTGCAAGTAACGAGTAGTGGCGAGCACGTTCGCTCATCACTACCAGACACTCCATGTCACAATTGCGATTTCAAAAACATTGAATAAGTCCACAGACCTCGATGTGGCGGCAACCATATACAGCTACCCAAGTGCAGGGAAGCATATTGGATTCATACCCTTCAAACCCTGGTCCCTAAAGGACTCAATAGGGAAATTGATTGTCTCCTTTAATCACTATTATCTTTTTCTCCCTGCAGACACGCTGAGATATTGGTACTATCTTGGTAAGTACATTTGGACAAACGAGCTAGCATGGCCCTCAAGAAGACCACGGGATGCCCGAATACACCAAACCCCTCTGCATAATTGTGTATAACATGACATGCTCCACCATCATACTATGACTTTTCCTATTTTACAATTTTTTCAATTTTTAAATATCCCCACCCCTTTTCCTTTCCCCATCTATCTGGGTCCCCTCCATGGAGATGTAATCCAAATTTTGCCCCGAGCAATGGTATCCACCTATTCCATGTACATCTACTACATGCCTGAATTCCAAGCAGCTATACTCTATACTACAGGCTCAATTACACTTATATGTTTTCCTACACATACAGCAGCGCCATGGCTCCCATAGTAACGGCCATGAGCAGAAGCATCAGATTTGCATATCTAGTGACGCCTTTTCCAGCCATGGGGAGTGCCTCTGCCCCCATGGCAACATACACACGCAAACATGCAGTGAGGCCGCACATGCCACGTCACCGCGGGTGATGTCACTTGATGTGTGTCTCCCCCGTGACCCATTTCTGGTCCGACGTTGTATGCATTTATTTAACCAGGCCAGACAGCCACGATTGGCAGCACCAAGTGAGCCATGAGAACACAGGTAACCACTGCAGGTTTGCTTGAGTGTTAGCTTCTATAGCACCAACTTGACACATCTCATTCCTTTACAGCATTAACTGTAACCCTTCTCCTTCAGATATACCCCTTCTATTTCATCTGTCACAGTAAGCTTTCTTCATATATTTACCTTCACTGTTGTGTAATCTACTAACCTGCTGAGATTGGTTTAAATACCTGAATACTGCTATATCAATATGCTATGTATATGTACATGACTGCATTATGACACTATTTGTCCTGTTCCATGTGAACCCTCAGGCTAATTACTTTTTATTTTATTCTGATTTTTGTTTTTATTTTGCATGTCTGGTAATTTTTTGCTTGTACATATTGTACAGCACCTCATCTGTACATTTCAAATTTTTGGGATATCTAATGTATATTGTTGATTGATGCCCTGTGACTATTATATTATTTACTTAAACTGTCTTCATTCTTGCAGCAACATAGTGATAAAGACCCCAATGGGATCGAAATGTCCTTACTTTGTTGCATATTTCATATTTTGGCACCCTTTAAAATGTTCCAGAAAATAAAGTATTTCTCCCAGAAAATTATGGAATTACGCATATTGTGTTGTACACGTTTATTTCCTTTGAGTATATTGGAAAAACACAAAAAAAAAAGAAAAAAAGGCAAACTGGACATCTTTTCACAAAAACCCCAAAAATTGTTGGTACATTTCCAAAATTTAGGATAAACAACTTTGTGTCAAGCAAAGCACTTTGTGTGATCTCTGCTCAGACTTGCGGTGGACACCGCGTCCCACGCAGAGATCACACTCACCGCCGGACTTTATCCCACAGGATATCGGCTCAATAGAGACATTTGGCTTCATTCTTATCTGCCATCACTGGCTGTGTCCAGCTTCTCCTTTTCCCATTGTGTATTAACCCTTTATGCAGTAGTTTTGTGACTGATGAAGGTCCATGATTAAGAACTGAAACGTTTCGCTACTACTGTGAATAAAAACCTTATATTTCATACACATAAGTTGAGTGCCGAGTTCATTTCATATTTAGGCAACTGAGATAAAGACAAAAAATTGCCCAGGCACCTCCCAAAGGAAATGAGAACGTGAAATACACCCAGAACTCACCATGTTTGGCTGAGAGGGCATTTCAGAAAAAAGGGTGTGCTGGCCCTTTATATGCTTTGACAGCGGTGCGTGCGCGCCCTATGCTCGCTCTCCTGCAACCAGGAAGCTAGCGAGATGCTGCAGCATGAGGGAGCATCACGGGAGCATGGACTGAGTGAGCAGGACTTTGGAGAGCAGGGGGACGCCTGCGGGCAGGCGGGACCCGGTCCCCCTGCACCTTGGAAAAGAGACCCGCCAGACGGAGCGCTACACACAGCTTTTTGGTAAAACACATCATTCTACTGTTTATCAATATAAAAATAGCAAAAGAGAGTGAGAAGGAAGTGATGCCCTATTACAGTTCTGAATGAGACGTAAATGTAGCAGAATAAAATGTATGTATTATAACATTTCCAAAGCTGTGCTCTAGAGAGGTTTTACTATAAACAATATTTATCACCTAGCCATCAAAAACATATAATGGCTGAGTTTGACTTCTGGGACTCCCACCAATCCTGGAAATGTGTGACCACCATTCATGACCACCACTCTATGTACTTCTATGGTACTTATAGTGAAGTGATTTATATGTATCTCTGTTAGGCTAAGTTCATACTAGGCGTTTTTGCAGCTTTTTTATGCATTTTTTTAATGCAAACGTTCAGTTGTGTTTTTCAGTAACAGCAAAGTCTATGAGATTTCAGAAATCTCATGCACACAGCTTGTTTTTTTGTCATCAGGATTTTGTGCATGCTTTTTTACACAATGGAGCATGTGACTTCTTTCAGCGTTTTTCACCCACTTAAATGAATGGGTGGAGAAAAAACGCTGAAGAAAACGCATCAAAGACGCAGGTATCTGGTTTTGCTGCTTTTTTTTTATCCAAAACCTGATTCTATAGAGTAGGATCTTTTTTCAACCCTAAACTTTATCAGCTTGAACAAGAGACAAATCTAACATGCAAAAAACGCGCAAAAAACGCAGGTTTTGCTGCAGAAATAAAACAGTGAAAAAAAAGCCTAGTGTGAACTTACCCTTAGGGAAATGGACTTGGGGAACCCTATTCTCTGGATTGGTGGGTTTTTCAGCAGTCAGATCCCTGTTAAAGATACATTTATAATGCTGTGGTGTGAAGTGAATGATTGAAGAGAACAAGCATTAGGAATCTGAAAGATATACTGAAGGAGAAATTAAAGTGGCAAAGGAGTTTCAAGCACCCAGAGAATGGACTCTACTACAGGTATTTGATAGAACGACCAGCATCAATTTTACTGTCCATGTGGAGTATGTATTGTCAATACACAGTATAAAACCAGTGGTATGGCCATTTCTCTAAAAGTGTCCCAGGAGCCACTTTTTCAACATGACAATGGCAGGTCGGATGTTGCTCATGCTATCTTGCTACTGTCAGGAGCTTGCGAGGCCTAATCATGCTACTATGACCTCTTCATCATCTAAGGTTTTCGTCTCACTGAGCATTTCTGGGAGGTCATTTGTCTGGTATTGCAAAGGGAGCTGCCAGCAGTAGATCTTGATGATTTTTGTGCCCAAGTGTGTTCAGCATGTCAGAACATTCCTCATATAAGCATTAATAACCTCATATATATTTTAATACATGTCTGTTTTCCTCTGGTGATGTATTTTTGATAAAGATCACAACAGGCACAAGAAGAGGACTGACAAAGTTAATTCACATGGCTAACAAGTAAGCAGTCTTGGTTTGCAAAGTATTTTTGACGCAGATTACGGGCCAAAAGGAGGTAGACAAGGAATTATAATCAGGGATAAAGCTGAGTCTTAACCAATAAACACAAGACAGGAGATTGACCTTTCCCTCTTAGCAGGAACTTTAGAAATGTATTGCCTTATAACAATTAATGTTGGGCAAGGGGACCTTTCAAAACTGTAGTTGGGCCGAATATTGGTTGCTAAGAAGATCCTTGGACACATTAAAGGCAACTCCAGTTGTTCCAGCAAGACGCTGTGTCCAGAGTCTGATAGGTTGACTCCCCTTCAGCCAGGAGGTAAAGTGTGACTTTAGGGACTGTTGGAAGGGGGATAGCATTGACCAAATAGGGGAATAATAACCAGGGTCGGACTGGGGTGTCTGGGGGCCCACAGGGGGAATTGAACTTAGGGGCCCACCCAACAGTTATATGCAAATATCTGTAAGCCGTTATCCCCGTTATAGTGGAGCATTGACTGTAAAACACAGGCGGCTCCTGCATATCTACTGTGCGCCACCATAACTGGGATGTACAATTACGGTAGTTTACATTAAAGGGGATCTTTGGTTAAAACAAGTTATCGATCCATGGCCTCTACAGGATAGGTGATCGCTTAGGCCCGACCCTTAGAAACTGCACCGATCGGAAGAATGGGGAAGTTTTATCCCTGATAGGACACTTATCCCCATTTTAAAATGCAGCAGCGGGTGGGGTTTCTGACCACAGCTTCATTCATTCTCTTTGGGGCTTCTAGAAAAAAGCAAGTGCAGCCCTTAGGGAATAAATGGATCAGTGGTCAAGTCGTACATGCCACTCCAGTCTAATGGGCATAAAAGCTCCTCATTCTGCCGACTGGGTCCAAGCAGTCAGACCCCCACCAATCAATACATTATTATTTATCCTGTGGAGAAGTGATCACTTTTTTCACAGGAGAACTCCTGTAAGGGTATCTCTACCACTGTGTACCAAGTATCTAATCTAATGGAAATAAAGAATCTTCTCCTAATTAATATCAGAGAGAACAAATGAGAACAATATAATCCACTATACCAAGACCAATACCACCACATAAAGGGAATAAATACCACCATACCATGACTAGACCATATAGTGACCGAATAATACCACATACAAGGAAAAATACCACTACACCATAACTAGACTACATATTCCACCTCATAGTGACCGAATAATACCACATACAAGGGACAAATACCCCCACACTGTGACAAGCCCACAAATTACCACCACATAGTGACCAGTGACCAAATAATACCACATATTACCAGCATATAGCGACCAAATGATACCACATACAAGACAAAATACCACCACACCTTAACTAGACTACATATTCCACCACATAGTGACCGAATAATACAATATACAGGGGATAAATGCAGCCACACAGTGACCAGACCACAAATTACGACCACATAGTGAGCAAATAATACCACAAGCGGGTTAAATACTGCTACACTGTGATCAGAACACAAATTACCACCACATAGGGATACTACAATATTGATCATGAATATAAACCACAACACTGTTATTACCACCAGTGACATTATACACAAGAGCTCTGTATACAGTGTCAGTGTACACATAATACAATGATCACCAATGACCTTATACACAGGAGCTCTGTATACAGCATATAGTATATAGTGTCAGTGTACAGGTAATACAGTGATCCCCAGTGACATTATACACAGGGGCTCTGTATATAGTGTCAGTGTACAGGTAATACAGTGATCACCAGTGACAGTATACACAGGAGCTCTGTATATAGTGTCAGTGTACAGGTAATACAGTGATCACCAGTGACATTTTACACAGGTGCTCTGCATATAGTGTCAGTGTACAGGTAATAAAGTGAACACCAGTGATATTATACACAGGAGCTCTGTATATAGTGTATAGTGTACAGGTAATACAGTAATCACCAGTGACATTATACACAGGAGCGCTGTATATAGTGTCAGTGTACAGGTAATACAGTGATCACCAGTGACATTCTACACAGGAGCTCTGCATATAGTGTCAATGTATAGGTAATGCAGTGATCACCAGTGATATTATGCACATGAGCTCTGTATATAGTGTACAGGTAATACAGTGATCACCAGTGACAGTATACACAGGAGCGCTGTATATAGTGTCAGTGTACAGGTAATACAGTGATCACAAGTGACATTATACACAGGAGCTCTGCATATAGTATAAATCTGATTTTTGTCACCTCCAAAAATTCTCAGATGACTCTGTGATTGTAGGGGGCATTGTGGGGGGCCGGGGGGAGGAGGAATATAGAAGGGTGGTTTCTGACTTTGTGGATTGGTGTCAGACTAACTGTCTAGAACTAAATGTAAAGAAAACCAAGGAGATGGTGGTGAGTTATAGAAGGAAAAAGGAGGATTACTTACCGATCACCAATGCTGGCCAGGAGGTTGAGATTGTTGAGAGCTACAAATATTTGGAGGTTCACCTTGACAGTAAACTCGATTGGAGGTGTCATACAGAAAAGGTTTACAAGAAGGGAATGAGCAGACTGTACTTTCTGCGGAAGCTCAGGTCGTTCAATGTGTGCAGTAAAATGCTGGAGATGTTCTACCAGTCCGTTGTAGCAAGCGCCATCTTTTTTGCTATCATTTGCTGGGGCAGTAGTGTGCAAGTAGCTGACGCTAATAAGCTCAACAAACTTATCAAGAAGGCAAGTGCAGCTGTTGGCCTCCATCTTGACTCTTTTGAGGAGGTATTGGAGGATAGAATTCAGAAGAAGTGTAGGGCTATAATGAACAATAATACACACACCCTATACGAGCTGCTCTTGAAGCAGAAGAGCACATTCAGCAGCCGTCTAATCCTATTAAGGTGCAAGAAGGAGAAATTCAGAAAATCGTTTGTACCTACTGCAATGGGGATGTATAATAATTTCCTAAGGGTGGTAGAAAATAATGACTGATGGCTGGTGTACTAATGTCAATTAACATTGTCTTATATACACCTGAACTACACACTTTTATTTATTATGTAATGTTGGTATACCTGTGCAAGATTTGTGTCCTAATATTTTATGTACTGCTGTTTGTATTGCTGCTGTAATACTGTAATTCCCCCCCGGGATCAATAAATTGTATCGTATCGTATATAGTGTCAGTGTACAGAATACAGTGATCACCAGTGACATACACAGGAGCTCTGAATATAGTGAGAGTGTACAGGTAATACTGTGATCATCGGTGATGCTATACACAGGAGCTCTGTATATAATGTCAGTGTACAGGTAATACAATGAACACCAGTGATATTATACACAGGAGCTCTGTATATAGTGTCAGTTTACAGATAATACAGTGATAACCAGTGACATATGCAGGAGCTCTGTATATAGTGTATAGTGTACACGTAATACAGTGATCGCCAGTGACGTTATACACAGGAGCTCTGTATATAGTGTCAGTGTGCAGGTAATACACTGACTCCATCATCTTCACTTTTTTTCTTCATCCAGCAGACAGCCATCACTTCGTCCAGCCAGGACTCGTTTCTGCAAAAAATAAAAAACAGTCATCAGTAACTGATCGCTTCCAGAGCACATTTCCCACTTTTTCCCTGACTTCTACACTACGTCAGATGAAGAAAAAAAACGACGTAGTGCCGCCCTGCACAGTAACAGGGCCCCCCTTTCTTCTCTTCATGGAAAACAGTTTCCTAAAATGTTAATTATACAGTAGTAATAATGTCAATAATTGGACCCTAAAGAACTTATGTTCCCCACTTGTCACTATAATACATCACTCTGGCCCCAAACAGTATCTAAGTCCCTCATCCTGGCCCCCTTTATTTAATAATATCTCCCAGCCTGGCACCTTTTATTTTATAATATGCCCCAGCCTGGCCCCCTATGTCCTTTGTCCAGCCTGACCCCAATATCTGCATCCTGGGCCTCAGATATCCATCCTGCCCCCCATATATCTATCCTGGCCCCCATATAGCCATACTGGATCCCTCATATATCTATCCTGGATCCCCCTATATGTCAATCCTGGATCACCCCCATATATCCATCACAGATCGGCCCGATATATCCATCCTGGATCCCCCATGTATCCATCCTGCCCCTTCGATATATCCATCCTGGTCCCTTGTCCTGGCAACCTCTCCCCAAATATCCATCCAGGCTCCCCCCATATATCCATCCTGGCCCCTCCATATATCCATCCTGGATCCCCTCATATATCCATCCTGGTCCCTTGTCCTGGCACCCCCATCCCCATATACCCATCCTGGCTCCCCCATATATCCATCCTGATCACTTGTCCTGCTCCCCCAATATATCCATCCTGGTCACTTGTCCTGCTCCCCTCATATATTCATCCTGGTCACTTGTCCTGCCCCCCAAATATATCCATCCTGGTCACTTTTCCTGCTCCCCTCCATATATCCATCTTGGATCCTGCTATGTTTAGGTAGCTGAGGCGGGAGCAAAAAACCGCATAGGCAGCCTAACACCAGAGAG
>VIAB01003276.1:47832-58973 GCA_009801035.1 Oophaga pumilio
TATACATGAGTATATGCGGTACTTTATCTTAAAGGTTAACTACAGTAATCTATATATTTGTAAAGTGACATAATGGCTCATTAGAAATTCTGTGGTTCCATACTCTGCTCTGCTGCGGAGTGCTTCTGTCCCATGTTTTAAGGAATCTCAGGGCCCATGCCCCTTTCAATGATCATTACTAAACAATGGCTGCAACATATCAAAGTCTTGTCTTTCCAATTTTATACAGATTGTATAACGAAATCTTAGTCAACAATCTAATGCACTGCTTTATTTTGACAAAAAAAATTCTGTGTATTTCAAGTCATCTACACTTACCTCCAAGATCTGTGGCACTCACCCACTCTCAATCCTGTGTCCCACCGCTAGTCTTCTGACATAAGCAATGCAGCCAAGCACAGTTCTGTCTGAGTGTAAAAACTACGTGACCAGACCCTCCACCCCCATTTCTGCAGTGGTTAATCTCACCTTAACGCTTTGCACCTGCTATATATATAGTAGGCTAAACTACACAGGTTGCACATATGGCATGAAATCTATTAGAATTAAGCATACCTCAACATTTATTTCCTAATTTGTAGGTAATTTTAAATCCCATCAAATCTGGCCAGAAATGCTCACAATGCACCACTTTTAGGGCCTCTGCAGACGAGCTTACAAGAAATTGTCCGAGTTTTATGCAGAATTTTAATCCGAGTGTTCCTTTTATGTAATAGAAATGTATCTTGTGTGTTCCGTGTGGGATCCATTTTTTATATGCACCCATAGACTTCAAGAGTCTCATCCGAGATTTGGAAGAAAGTAGGGCATGCAGACGTTCTTTTTCACATGGACAGTTGGACCGAGAAAAGAGTTGCTCATCAGAACATCAATATTGAATTCAGTGTTATTGTCAGTGTGATATCTGTGAGTTATTCCATTAAAAATTGTACAGCACACATTCGATTTACCGTATATGATTCCCTGCATGAGACCTAAGGTACATGAATCCTGCTCCCTTTCAGGTCTTTTGCACAAGACAATCCCATAGTAAAGACATTCTTGTTAGGTGGCATGAACAACAAAGTATTTTTAGGGTGGTCAGAAGGACATGATTTAAAAAAGACCCTTCATCAGGTCAGTTTTTCCTCTAACTTTATTCATGCTGACTGAGTATAGCATTTATTTGTTTTTTTTTAAATCCACCATATGGTTCAAGAGATATGGGTCTTTTTATGTAGTGGTAATAAAGTTTATTGTCTTTGACAAGGGGAAAAAGTCCTTAGAGAGATGGTCCAGAGAATTCTATGTGCAAACGCCCCCTTGTAAAGCCTATTAAATATTAGTGCTAAATCAAAAGGACCATATCTCCTGAACCATATGGAGGATTTAAAATAACAACAAAAAAACAGATTTCTCAGGGGGGCAGTGGAAATGAAATAAGAGAAAAAACTGGTGCTCTTTAAGTTAAGTACAAAGAACTTGGCATTGTTTAAGTGGATATAAATTGATTTATTTAGAAAAAGCAACCCACTTTGAAAATCATAGATCAGACCATCATCAGATATTAGGGCATGTAAAAGAAAAACAAAAATTGCAAACAAAAGCTGATAAAATACATGAGAATATGAATGTATACAAAACATAAATCACATGATGTCTGATTTGCACAGGAATATGGTTGCAGAAAATGCATTACCATCATTTGTGAACTTCAAAATTGTCTCGCAAATATTTTTCAAAAGCATATGATACACAGGATCAATAGAGTATACATTTTTTCTTAAGCAGCAGGATGTTTGCCATACACACAATAGTATATACTCTCAGCAACAACGGAAGCGTTTATACAGCGGTACGTCAATTCCAGTCTAGACTGGATTATTTCTATGCCCCTCAAGCGCCACTGACTCTTCCGCTCTCATTCAAGTCAATCTCGCTGCCAACTCACTGGAACACTACATCACTTTCGGTTTGTGCCACAAATACTTCACATGCCTGAAACATGACTCAAACTTTCACATCACTTCATTGCCCCTTACCTCCATGGCAAAGCATGATTAACACCATACTACAAGTGTTTTGTCACAATACCACAACTCTAAAATCAGAGGCTTCTCCATTTCTTCACTTTTCCTGATCTGCTACCTGTTAAAAAGTTTGTTTTATTGCTAACTGTCTATCACATCATTCATTTTCAGGCAACTTTTGTCCCAAAGATCTATTCTATCCACATTCTCTCTTCCCAAATGGTAAGATCCATAGGGAGTCATTTGCACTTGAGATGCAGGGGTGTCGCTAGGCACATAAATCTGGGGTTTGATCCCTAGACCAAAAGCCTAGTTCCCCAGAACCTCTGGGGCGATACCTAATTCTAGAGCAAAACCCTATAAGAAAATAGAATATATTTAGAAATTAATCTTTATTAATTCAACATGGTGAAAAGATTAAAATTACAAATGCAAGAAGGAAAAAATTGTTCTATTTATACAGTTACGGTATATATAGTGTGGTAGATTGGCTCACTCGGTTCCTCACAGAGGTATACACAGGAACATTTCTTGTTTGATTCTTCTACTGGTTTATTAAAAAGGTACGGCATAAATCAGTGCAAAGTTCAGCAAAATAATCACTGCCTTTCTGGCAGAACGGGAAAACAAAAAAAATAACGTACAGTACAGTCTATGCTTCTCCCACTCAGGGAAAACAACAAGGTTCAGCTCACTTCATCACAACAGAGACATTGAACGCTAAATGATTCAGAAGAATAATTACCTTCTAAAACCCATCCTAGGGTGGAGATATGGTGTACAGCCTTCCACTCAATCTTCAGCTGTTCACAAAATAACCAAGCCCTTAACATGGCCAGTTAACCCCTCTCTGCATTTAGTGTGCTGGAGCATTTTCCCCAGGGTCATAACACTGAAGCCAACATCCTCAGTGATACATATCTCTCCTCCAGTACTTTCTCAGTGAACTTGTCACAATAGTTTAATGATATAATAATGCTAAATGCTGCTGCATCCCCATGCTGTAGAAGCGATCAGCCTGCAAAAAATGATAGTCCCATAGTAGGAAAAATAGGAAAAAAAATATTTTTCAATAATTGGAAAATATTTAAAAAAAAAAAAAACAATAAAAACAAAAAATAATGTATCTATAAATAAATATTTGAATGGAAAAAATCTAAACAATAAAAGTACACATATTTGGTATCGCTGCATCCGCAACGACCCAACCTATAAAACTGTTCCACTAGTTAACCCTTTTAGTGAACATCATAGAAAGTAAATAAAAAACAAGGCAAAAAACAATACTTTATCATCATACTCCTGAACAAAAAGTGGAATAAAATGAGATCAAAACGACGGATATAAAAAACATATGACCGCTGAAAATATCATTTTGCTCTGCAAAAAACAAACTGTCATACAGCTCCATCAGAAAAAAATTAAAAAAAGTTATAGCTCTCAGAATAAAACAATGCCAAAAAAATTATTTTGTCAATAAAATAGTTTTTATTGTGTAAAGCGCCAAAACATAAAAAAAGACATAAATGGGGTATCACTGTAATCGCACTGACCCAAAGAATAAAACTGCCTTATCAATTTGACCACATACTGAATGGCACCAACCCCCCCCAAAAAAATCCTGAATTTCTGGATTTTGTTCATTTTAGTTATTTTGTCTTCACTGCACAATGGTATAATATTCTGTGACACAACCGTGGTTGATGAATTCACCCCTAGATGAGTTCATTGAGAGGTTTGGTTTGTAAAATGGGGTCACTTATGGGGAGTTCTGCAGTTCTGGCACCTCATAGGCTCTCCCAATGGCAGCTGCAAATCATAACAGTAAAATCTGGCTTTCCTTGCCTTCTGAGCTTTGCACTGTGCCTGAAAAATATTTCCCGATTACATGTAGGGTATTGGCACACTCAGGATCAAATGAACCTGTTTGTTGTAAAAAAAATTCCTACTAGCCCTTGGAAAAATTAAAAACTCTAAGCTAAAACAACATTTTAGTGGTAAAAATGTAATTTATTCTTTCTTCACCACTCAGTGGTATAAAATTCTGTGAGGCACATGTGGTACCAATATGATCACTGCACCACTCGATTAATTCATAGGATAGTGTATTTTGTAAAATTAGTTCACATATAGGAGGTTTTTGTTGTTCTGGCACCTCAGGGGCTGTGCCAATGTGACATGGCACCCTAAAACCATTTGAGCAAAATCTGAACTCCAATATGACGCCTTTTCCCTTCTGAGCTGTGCACTGTGCCTCAAAAGCAGTATTCCCCAACACATGGGGTATCGGCATACTCAGGAGAAATTGCACAATAAACTGTATAGTGCAATTTTTCCTGTTATCCTTATGAAAATGCAAAATTTGTGGCCAAAATAACATTTTTATGGGGAAAATGTGATTTTATTATTTTCACGGCTCAATGCTATAAATTTCTGTGAAGCACCTGGGAGTTGAAGGTGCTCACCATGCATCTAAGTACATTCCATGAGGGGTCTAGTTTCCAAAATGGGGTCACTTGTGGGGGGTTTCCACTATTTAGGCACATCAGAGCACTCCTAATGGGACTTGACATCTGCTAATGATTACAGGAAATTTTACATTCAAAAAGTCAAATGATGCTCCTTCCCTTCTGAGCCTTCCCATGCACCCAAACAGTAGATTTCTCCCTCATATGGGGCATCAGTGTACTCAGGAGAAATTGCACTACAAATCGTATGGTGCAATTTCTCCTGTTACCTTTATAAAAATGCAAAATTTGGGGCTATAATATCATTTTTATGAGGAGAATGTGATTTTATTATTTTCATGGCTCAACATTATAAACTCCTGTGAAGCACCTGGGAGTTGAAGGTGCTCACCATGCATCAAAATACATTTCTTGAGTGGTCTAGTTTATAAAATGGGGTCACTTGTTGGGGGTTTCCACTGTTTTTTCACATCAGAGGCTCTCAAAATGGGAAATGATGTCCGCTAATGATTCCAGGAAATTTTAAATTCAAAACGTCAAATGATGCTCCTTCACTTCTGAGCCCTGCCATGCGCCAAAACAGTAGTTTTCTCCCTCATATTGGGTATTGGCGCACTCAGGAGAAATTGCACAGCAAATTGTATGGTGCAATTTGTCCTGTTACCTTTATGAAAATGCAATATTTTGTGCTAAAAACATACTTGTGGGGAAAAGTAGATTTTTTTATTTTTACAGCTCAACATTATAAACTTCTGTGAAGCACCTGAGGGTTCAATGTGCTCACCACACATCTACATCAGTTCCCTGAGGGGTCTAGTTTCCAAAATGAGGTCACTTGTAGGGGATTTTCATTGGTTAGGCACATCAGGGGCTCTCCAAACGCAACATGGCAATCGCCAATTGTAACAGCAAATTTTGCATTCAAAAGTTAAATGGTGCTCCTTCCTTTCTGAGCTCTGGTGTGGACAAAAAGTGTTCTTCTCTCTCATATGGGGTATCGGCATGCTCAGGAGAAATTAGACAACAAATTTTGAGGTCCATTATTTCCTGTGACCCTTGTCAAAATAAAAAAATGGATGTGAACTCAATTTTTTGAGAAAAAAAGTTCAATGTTATTTTTTTTTATTCCTGGGAAGCACCTAAATGGTCAATAAACTTCTTGAATGTGGTTTTGAGCATAGTGAGGGGTGCAGTTTTTAGAATGGTGTCACCTTTGGGTATCTTTTATCATATAGACCCCTCAAAAAATGACTTCAAATGTGATGTGGTCCCTTAAAAAATGGTTTAGTAAATTTTGCTGGAAAAATTAAGAACTGCTGGTCAACTTTTAACCCTTATAACTTCCTAACAAAAAAAAATTGGCTTCCATAATTGTGCTGATGTAAAGTAGACATGTGAAAAATGTTATTTATTAATTATTTGTAGCCCATGTCCTGGATACGTCTGTGTGTGATGGCTCTTGAGGCAATGACTCCAGCAGCAGTCCACTGCTTTTGCATCTCCCCCACATTTTTTAATGGCCTTTTCTTAACAATCCTTTCAAGGCTGCATTTATCACAGTTTCTTGTGCACCTTTTCCTACCACACTTTTTCCTTCCACTCAACTTTCCCTTAATGTGCTTGTATACAGCACTCTGTGAAAAGCTAGCTTCTTTAGCAATGACCTTGTGTTGCTTACCTTCCTTGTGGAGTGTGTCAATGACTGCCTTCTGGACATCTGTCAAGTCAGTAGTCTTCCCCATGATTGTGAAGTCTACTGAAAAAGACTAAGGAATCTTTTTAAATGCTTAGGAAGTCTTTGCAGGTGTTTTTTGTTAATTATTATTATTTACTGAGATAATAATGTTTGGGTTTTCATTGGATGTCAGCCATAATCATCAACATTAACAGAAATAAACACTTGAAATAGATCACTCTGTTTGTAATGACGCTATATAATATGAGTTTCACTTGTATTTGAGAACTGAAATAAATTAACTTTTTGATGACATTCTAATTTTGTAAGAAGCACCTGTATCTATAATATAACACTAGATGCATCCGTCTGTCCGAAACTGGTATAGCCTGTGCCTGCGCAGTGTAGCCAAAGTCAGAAGGAAGCATCCAGTGTCAATACAGTGCCTTTAGGTGACATGGAGGAGGATGAGGCTCGAGGAGAAGTGTAGCACTGGAGTCAGCACCTGGGCTTATTGCAATCTCCGGCACCATTTTATTGAAGACAAATTCACACACAGTGTCTCCAAACAAAATGGCACCAGATAGCACGATATGCACATGAGCTGACTCCAGTGCCATTTTATTTAAATATTCAATGTAGACAACTGTGCTGCAGGGGAGCGGGGGAAAGGTGAGTAGGAGTGTTTTTTTTTTGTTTGTATGTATGCACATATGTACTGTATGTATTTAACAGCAGCAAAGCAGACATGCTGGGGGTCATATACCAGGCTGGGGAGCATATAATAGGATTGGGGACTAAGTTGGGAGAGCATATAATAGGATGGGGGACCAGGCTGGGGGAGCATGTACCAGGTTGGGGGAGCATATAATCGGATGGGGCACTAGACTGGGGGATCACATACCAGGCTGGGGGAGCATATTCCAGGCTGGGGGACCTTATAAAAGGATGAGTGAATTTATACTAGGATGGGGGAGCACGTACCAGAATGGGGGAAACATATAATATGATGGGGGACCATGCTGGGGGAGCATAAAACAGTATGGGGATCATATAATAGAATGGTGGACCAGGCTGAGGGAGCATATACCAGCTTGGGAGAGCATATAGTAGGATCGGTGACCAGGCTGGTGGAGCATATAATGATTGGGGGAGCATATATCAAGATGGGGGAGCATATAATAGGATGGGGGACCAGACTGGGGGAGCAGATATCATGCTGGAGGTCCATATACAAGGGTGGGGGAGCATATACCAAGACTAGCTTTTGATCCCGTTCTACGCCCGCATTTTTATTGGTACATTTTTGCGTTTGTTAAAGGGAACCTGTCCACAGAAATAAAGTGGTTAACCTTCAGGTATGCACTTAATCTGCAGATTAACAGCGTTATTATGCTGTCCGGTGCCTGCATGCAGCCGAACACAGCGGAGAGAAAATTCACTTTATTTTCCCCACATGCATTTGGTTTTAGGCATGGGGGAGGTGGGGCCATGGGTTCAGTCATTGCTGTGAGAATACAGAGCGGCCTCTGTAACTGTGCCCCCAACCCTGACTAACAGACGGACTTAATAAAGAGCCAGCGTCAGTCAGGATTGGGGTCGCGGTTGTAGCCGCCGCTCTGTATTCTCAGAGCAATGACTGAAGCCGAATGCTGGCGGGAAGAAAAAAGTTAATTTTCTCCCCGCTGCATTCGGCTGTATGAACTGTGCACAGACATTGGTATAATATATGAGGTCTGTAGTCGCAGTATAATATATCTCATCACATTCTATTACGTATATATCATCTGATGTTTATAGTCACTGTATATCATATACCAGTAGTAATGAGTAAATTGATTTGCAGGTCCCTGATCAAGTGGCTAGGTCAGTAATCCTTGGCCACTGGACAAATGTTCTGCCTCCCACCTAGCACCCTTCACAGGTCCTTTTTTAATTTGTAGTCATTGCACAACGTCATCATTGCTGCGTGACACATACATGACGTTAGGCCAGCCTACAAATCAAAAGAGCCCCTGGGATGTTAACAAGTTGGAGGCAGTTTGCAGTACTCCCATCCAGCAGCTATTGACTACTGACCTGACAGCTGGACTATGGTCCTGCAAATGAAATGGCTCATTTCTATATACTGCATGTGATAATATATGTGCACAGACATCAGATGTGTATAGCTAAAGCTATGAGCCACAGGCTGCACTGATCAGCATAGGAGAATTTTCTATACTTAAATCTGCATTGCAGGCTGTGAACAAACAGGCAGATCATAGTGGTACACAGAGATACATCTGGACATAGCAGTGTTTTTCTATGTCCCTAAATTCTAGAGGTAAATAAAAAGTCAGATCTTTTATTCTATAAAATTAATGAAAAATAATGAAAAACAATTACAATAATGTCATCTTTCCTGTATCAATAATGTCATTTGTAATTCACATTAAAAAAAATAATAATAAATATCGCAAATCAGCAGATAACAGACATATTTTGGTGTGCCTGTAATCATATCAACCTACAAAATGCAGCGATAATTTTATTTATGGTGAACGGTAAATGGCATAAAAAATATGATTGATTTTTTTTCTCCATTAAATTCGTAATAGATTTTTAAAAAATGTAATGCTGTGGCCATGTTCACATGTAGCTGAAATACTGTGTTTTTCTACTGCTTTTTTGTGCAGTTTTTTTCTGCAGTTGTAGGAATATGTTTGGTGCAACAGCTCCATTCCTGTCTAAGAGTGTTTAGTTGCTAGATTTGTATGCTGTTTATAAAGTTAGAACAAAAAAAATTCCCAGAGGCTCACACAGGGAGAACATGTGACTGTATTTCCTGTTTTCCTGTGTCTGCATATGAGAAGCTGCCTGCTGTAGATGCTGCACAGATAGAGACACACAAATGATTTATCCCTGATCTATTAAGCTTATCATATATTGCTCCTGTTTGTTCCTGAATAAAGAAGCTCTGTTGTCACATGCTTGGAGAGTATCCTGAATAATCCGCTGCCAACAAAGTCTTTCCTGATTATTGTGTGTCTGTTGTGTTTTTTTATATGCCTTTTCACTGTTATTTGACACATTTTTGTCAAAGATGTGAATCCGCGTTTTTAATGTTTTTTTTTATAGTACAAAAAAGCTTTGATTCAGCAATGAAAAATGCAACAGAAGAGTTTTCATGAAACCACATCCATGTTACTTGGACATTTAGGTCGTGTTTACATGTAGCATAAATGCTGCAATTTTTTTCTGCTGATATTTTTGCGCAGGATTTCCGTTTAACTGTACAAGCAAAGGGAATGCAATTTCATGAAAACTGGCATAAGGACGCTTCTGAACTGTGCAGTGTAGGTGTTTTTTATACGTGGAGTTTTAAAAAAATAGGTAAGACACAGTTGCATTTTTAAGAGCAAAGCTTTTCTGTAATGTAATAAACACTTTACAAACACTGCTTTACATCTGAACCAAAAATGCATCAAATAATGGAGTGAAAAATGCATCAAAAATGCAATAATCACTGCCCCCTCTGACATCTCCTACTACTCTAGCAGGAGGGGGCTGTGATTATTGCATTTTTGCTGATTTTTTTAATGTTTTTTCCCCTAATTTGATGTCTGTATACTCTCTTTTGCTTCCCCCCGCCCAGGAGATGTGGTATAATCAGACCATGTTCCTGTACGGTCAGAAACAGCCACTACACAGTACACAGCAGAGGCACATTTATAAGAATATCTCAGCATAGGAACATTTTATTTAAACCCATCCAATTGTGGAACTTATTGTTATTCCAAGATCTATTGATTAAAATGTATCCTGTTTTATGGAAAACCGCTTAAAATATATATTTAGTAGAGTAGCAAAATGTCTATGACTCTGATGCTAATAAGTTTATATATTAAATGCTCAGAGAATGAGTCCTGGAAGTTGAATTAATTAAAAATATTTTCCCCTGCTTACAGATTGAAATTCCAGTGGTGGAATTTGATGTATGCAAAGCTGGCTACAAAAGAATTGGCAAAGTACTAACTGAAGATATGATATGTGCAGGTTTTAAAGAAGGTAATAAATATATGGTTTCTAAAATATCACACTATTGCTAGGAATTAAATTCTTATCTTCTATAGATATAAATACAAGCAGTGGAATCTTTACAAAATTTTTGTCAAAAAAATTCATTCTACACATCTGATCAAGTTTTCTTCTGTAGCATGTCCATGGAATTAAGGTAATAGGACAGTCCATGAAATTTCTACAACAATTCTGCAATGTGTAAACTTACCGTTATGAAACATTTTAGTCAGTGAACAGATTTTAACCCCTTTCTGACATTGGATGTACTATCCCGTCCATGTGCCCTGGGCCCGTATGACCATGGACGGGATAGTTCGCCATCACAGATCAGCAGCGATCATGGGGGGAGAGGTGCCCGGTGTCAGCTGATTTTCATAGTGCAGGAACGGTCACGTACCGCTCCCGGCACTTTAACCCCCAGAACACTGCGATCAAAGATAATTGCAGTGCTCTGGCGGCTGCAGAGGGGCTGACAGCACTTCTGCTTTTGGATCGGAGACCCCGTGCATGCCGCCGGGTCCTGATCGTTCCCATGGACACCCGGCACAATGACATCCGGGTCTCCAGGTCAAAGAGACTTCCTGACATGCACAATGCATGTCAGGAAGTCTCAGGTTAACGCACACAGAAGCTGCAGCACTGCAAGCATCTATAGCATGCAGATGCTGCTTCATCTGCATGCTGTTGAAGCGATCAGCTTGCAGAAAATGAGTGTCCCATGGTGGAACAATGTGTAAAAATAAGAATTAAACTAAAAAAAATAATAATAGTAATTGTAAAAATATTTAAAAACTAACAATAAAAAATTAATATTTGTTATATCAATAAACGATCCGCCCTATAAAGTTGTCCCACTAGTTACCCCTTCAGTGAACAGCATAATAAAAACAAGGCAAAAAAAACAATGCTTTATCATCAAACCGCCGA
>VIAB01003277.1:136127-149191 GCA_009801035.1 Oophaga pumilio
AACTTTTGGCCATGACTGTAGGTGAGGAACAGCTAAACTCTACTACAAAGGTGAGGTTGTGAAAGACAGTCTCATGACACAAACCATACAAAGGACAACATCTGCAAGGAGTTTGCATATTCCCCTAGTGTTTGTGTGGATTTCCTCCGGGTTCTCCGCTTTCCTCCCACACTCCAAAGCCATACTGATAGGGAATTTATATTGTGATCCCAAATGGGGACAGTGATGATAATGTCTGTAAAGTGCAGCGGAATTAGTGGTGCTATATAAGTAAGTAAAATAAATGGAAAGACCAAGCACAGAAACTAGACACACTGCATTAGCAAAGTTTCTCCAGCCTAAGATTTCAAAGCAGACTGGGATTTGGAGATTTGCTGTTCAAACTCTTTTAAAGAAGCAACAAAATATGGAAAATGTTGAGGATCATGAATGGAGTGATCGGCCAAGGAAACTTAGTACAGTAGATGAAAGATGCTTACTTCACTTTGAAATCGGAAGATGTTCAGCAGTGCCATCAACTCAGAAATGGCAGCAACCAGTGGGAGCCAGCTACATGCATCTACTGTTGGGAGTTCCATGGAAGAATTGAAGCCAAAAAGCCATACATTCAATATGGAAACAAGATCAATTGACTTAACTTTGCATGAAAATGAAGGAACTAAGGTGCCGAAAAATTGCAGCAGGTACCTTGAACTGAGGAGGAGTCAAAATATGAACTATTTAACAGTAACAGAAGGCAGCATGTTCACCAAATAACAATAAGGAGTGTCTGCAGGTAGCAGTGAGCCACGGTGGAGCTTCCTGGCAAGTTTGGGGCTGCATTTCAGCAAATAGAATAAAGGAATTGTTCTGGATTAATGATGTCCTCAATGCTGAAAAATATAAGCAGATACTTATCCATCATTCTATTCCATCAGGGAGGTGAAGCTGGAAGCAGGACAATGACCCCAAACATACAGCCAATGTCATTAAAAACTATCTTCAGCGTCAACAAGAACAAGGAGACCTGCAAGTGATACGGCCCCCCAAAGAGCCATGGGTTTACATGAAGAGACAGAAGACTTTGTGCACGTGTAAAAGCACAGAAGATCTGTGGTTAGTTCTTCAAGATGTTAGGAGCAACCTTTCTGCCGAGCTCTTTCCAAAAACAGAGTACAAGTGTATCTTGGAGAATTGATGCCGTGTTGAAGGCAAAAGGGCAGTGATTTTGATTTTCCATTCGTTCACTTTGCATTTTGTTAATTGATAAAGATAAACTATAAACACTTCTGTTTTTAAAGCATTCTTCATGTATGTTCATATCTGTTTCCAGTGGTCAAAATATCTGTTATTCAAGCAGAAGATGCTTCTGGAATTGTTCCTTTTCACTGGAGTTTTGTAAATCTGAAGTTACCTTTTTTAGTAATTTTTGATTTTTGGTAGTTTTCTGAATATTTTTTAAAGTTATTCTTTAAAAGATTTTTAGAGCGTTTTTATGCAGCCTTTTTGTGCATCTTTTTACACCATTTTTCAATCCTTTTTTTTTAAATTGCATTAAACAAAGAAGAGAACACTAGTATTTTTGAAGCAAAAATGAAGAAAAAATACTCAAAAACCCCCCATGGCATCTTTTTGGTGTCTTTTTAGGACTTCCTATTGACGTCTATTGAAAAGTATTGAGTGTCATCCTAGTACAAAACGCCAAGAGAATAGTCCTGTTACTTCTTCTAAACATTTGGTAAGCCTGTAGGGTTTAAAATAACATTGAAAAGCCTGAACACATGAACCGCACCTTCTTTTCAGGTACAAATTAATAGGACCATTCCTTTGATCATTTCATTAGTGCTTTTCCTGCCATTTTTGAGTGGACCAGCTCAAAAAATGTTAGTAAAAGATATAATGTGAACTTGGCTTTTACTTTGCACCATTTTTCCCCCACATCTGCCTAAAACTTTTGCACAATACTGTAAGTGCGTTGTGAATCTTATGTCAACTTTTTACATGTGTCTTTCCCCTTTATGTAGGGGCTCGTTCACATGACCCTATTTTCGGTCAAGGTTATTCAATGAGATAGGGCAGATGTGTGATTTTTTTTTTGAATCTACATGTGAAATTAATTGCAGCATGCACTTGTTTCTTCCATAAATCGGATGGTGTGTAAAAAAAAAAATTGGATGCCACTCGTTGCCACCATATAAACATCTGCTTTTTCTGGTTACATTACAATTCTGTAACATAGGAAACTGTAAATGGTCCTGTAAATGATTAATAGCTGCTGCAAAATAAAAAATCTATATTTTACCCGGATGGCGAGTGAGGAAAAAAAATCGTCCCGCTTTTACGGATGGAGCACTGAACAGTTTTTCATGCTCGTTGGAACCTGCCCTATGTGGGACTTTCTGTTGTATGATATTACTGTTTGTGTCAGTTGTAAATATTTTGTGTTTTTGTGTTGTATTATCTCGCTTTGCCTTCAGTGTTACATACTGTTACTGTGTTTTTCTATGCATGTTACCTTGCAGTGGGAGATCTACTATGTATATACGCATGTGTGCGACTTTTGTGCCGAGTCTGAGGACGTATCTCCATCTATCCTTACATGAAACGACCATGTAAATGACCTTATTAACTACTACAGCTGATTACATTGAGCCAATAATTCCTCCATCAGAGGCTCTGAATTATATGATAGAGCTGCTGTGTCCTTGCCAGTCCCTGGGCATGCCACCTCGGATGTCACCTCATGTCCGACTTGGGCAGTAATAGGAAGAGCGCTGCTGCATGGGCTTTAATTCGTTTGCCTTTGTCAGACGCATTTCTTGCCAACTAAATCCCTTGATAGCTCAGTCACAACTCTGCCCACCTCTTACCCTTCTGGCACACTGTTTTCTTTTTAAATACATCTTAATTTAAATTTGGACTGGCATTATAATGGAGGATTATTGATTTATAAACATTATGTATAGAAGACCAACATATTTAGCTGCACTGCATGTACTCACATCAGCCTTTACCCCCTTCTTGCGTTTCACAATTTAACATTCTTATATATAAACACAGTGCGGCATCTTTAAGAGGTTTGCTGAATATATTTGGAATAGCAAGGTTGTTTTTTTGTACTTGAATTTACACTGTACCAGTCCAAGGAATGTGTCCGTTATTGCAGCTCAGCAGAGTAGATTTGGCTGTGCAATACCACACACAAACTACGGACATATGTGGAGCTTTTTTGGAAGAAAGTAACATTGTTTTTCTAAGATTAGGTGCAGACAAGCGTAATTTTTGTCATCCGAGTAAATGGGATCAATTATGCTAATCACACTCTTAACAGTCTCTGATCAGAGTGTGAGCATAATGTTAACCGATTCTCTCAAGTGAGAAGATGGAGAAAAATATTTCTCCATCTTCTCCATTGAGTAAGTCCATGAAAATTTGATGGCACTCAGATGTCATCCAAGTGCCGTCTGATGTTTCCCACTCACTCATTGACTTGCAGGTGTAAGGAGGAAGACCGGGGCTGCTGGTACCTGCACCGAGCCGGGTCCGGAACTGTTGAGGCTGCCTCCTATGTTGCCGGGGGAAGAAATGAGGGACCGGACCAACCTCATGACCCGGAAAGGAGGGGCCAGATAAAAGAAAATGCGTGCGCAGCAGGAGGGAGTTTGGCGCGATTCAGCAGCAGTGCGCAGCCGGGTGAGCAGCATGCTCCTTCCCCGGAGTACCAGCGACGCGATAGGCTGCGGTTGTCGCCTTCCTCCGCCTCCAGCGAGACCACTGAGGAGAGAGGTGCCGTGTGCCAAGTGACTGTAAGAGAGAGAGATGCCGTGCGCTCTGTGACTGTGAGTACTGCGCACATGCAGAGGAGAGAAGGCCGAGTACCGGACATACCTTTGCGGCCTTCCCTGCAGGTTGCTGTACGCCAGCTCACGTTTGACTCTGGGAACGCTGCGGCTTTGTTTGCTTCGGCAGCACAAGTTCATGGTGTAGGGGCTCAGTGGAAGGTACCGCAGACCGACCGCTGCCGCCAGAAGACGGATCATCGTTCCAAGGACCCCCTCCTTGGACATCCCCCCTGGCCGCTGCCGGTGCTACAACCACTGCGGGATCATCTGCTGTAGAGGAGCGTAAAGGACTCAATAGGCTCCTTCACTGGACTGCTATTGCTTTGCATTTGTTGTTTCTATTACCTATTCCTTACCCAGTTACCTCCTTGCGAGGAGTTAATACCTTGCTTAATTAAATTGTTAAATTTTGTTAACCCTTGCTCTGCCCCCTGTCTGTCACTGCATCCCGCAACCTGCTTACACATGGCCGAGTGCAATCCGTATAACGGATCAAAATCAGGCAAGCAGCAATTTTTTCCCCAGATCGACTCTGTGCAAGGAAAAAATTGGGCATATGCACAGCCCCATAGCATAACATTTGTCCTAGCGCGATGCAATGTTTTCTGAAAACATGCTCGTGTGCACTTGCACTACGTGCAGCCACTTTAACAGCCGTGCTTTTTAATGGAAGACTAACATGAGGATTTTTTTTAGATGGCTCACATTGCATAATAGTATAATAGTCCCAGTGCTGAAAGTCTATTGGTATTCTGAATGAAGGGGTTGTCCACTTTATTTGAATATATGAGAGTTTGCTGCCAGTGAAAATTACTAACACACAGGTACAACAAAGGCTCCGGTTTTGATCGTATTTTCGTCCAATCTGCTGTGTGCTTAACAAATCCAAAATGAACCAGTGTTTGAGTGCACACTAGGGAAGAAAATGCAGCATGCTGTAGTCTGGACCATTTAACTGACCGGACTATTGCAGGCAGATGCTGTATATGTCCACATGCTGCACATCTGGCCATCTGACGGGTAAATATGCCCTTAAAGAGGACCTGTCACCAGGTAAAAAGTGGCCAGATTTTGATCTTATTTTTATTGCTGAGTTTTCGGCTTTTTTCTGTCTTAAAATCCATTATACAGTCCCAGAGATATGGGCCTTTTTATTTAGTCCTAGTTTTTATGGTCTTTACGAGGAGGTGTGGCTCACAGGGTAATTATGCAGAGCAGCTAAGCACATGCCCTCAGGGAATCCCGTGAGCCACGCCTTCTTGAGAAGTACCATGGAAATTGGCGCTAATTTCTCTGAAACCATATGGTGTACAAAAAGCAAAAGATGGAATACTCAGCTTTACAGCAGGAATAAAAAAAGAGGAAAACTTTGCCCCTTTTGACCTGGTGACAGGTCTTCTTTAATGTACTTGGACAATATTCTTCAACCTATGGCTCTCCAGCTGTTGTGCAGCTATAACTCCTAGCATCAAAAATATTAGTGGTGCCCCCCTTTCCTCCCCAAAAAATGATTTTGGATAAACAACTTTTTCTCCCCATAATTCTGCTGCTGAAATGAGTGGAGTTTGTCATTTCACACATTTGACTATAAATTCAGTATTTACCACTGACTATTCCCTGGTGTGGTGGATGTGTGTGTGGAGCGCAGGTTAATCAGACAGCTGCAGCGCAGACTGGCAGAAATGCGAAATACATAGCAGATTATGATTTGCATATGACATACTTGTGTTATTAATATTATGCACATAAAACCCTGGAACCCTTTTAGGGTTTCATCTTTATCATGTCCAGTATTGAAAAGGAACTGTATGCATATTAGGCCCCGTGCACATGAGTCCCTGTGGCTCCGTACTATCCAGTATACCGTCGTACGGCGGCTCCTTATGCACAGCATTACAGATGCTCTCCTCTAGAAGAATAAGCTCCATCATACAGCATTGGGAGGAACATGGCACAATGGATTTTCTGTTGGACTTATACAGAATCCTACACAAAAAAAGTTCCATCTTCCCCTGTAATAAGTTGGAGCCATAAGAAGGTACCATAGGGCAACATGGACTTCCACTGGTGCAGTAATATCAGTCTCATACTCAGAGGTTGGATATATCTGTAGTATGGCGCCGTGTGCGTATTCGTACTGATGAATAAATAAATAGGAACTTGTATGAGAATCGAAAAACAGAACAAAAAAACATGTTCTATAGTTTTATTTCAAAACGTGACAAAAATGCCAAACATATACTGTAACTTTTCCAGATCATTTACGGCCATGTTGCATGTTGTACACCCTTAAGGCTTGTTCACACATTGCATTTTCTTCCATGTTTTTTTTTCCATGCATGTTTGCCACCGAAAAAAAACGCTGCGTTTTACAGTACCAGAAAAATGAATGACATTTCTGAAATCTTATGCACATGCTGCTTAATGTTTGTTTGCAGATTTCAAAGAGTTTTTTTTTCAAATCAGCAGCATGTGAAAGCATTGTTTGTTGCAGAGTTTTTCACCCATTCAAATGATTGGGAAAAAATGCAAGTAAAAACGTACGCAAAAAAGATGAATATTTTATGCAGCATTTTTCCTGTCAAAATCTGCTGCAAATACTAAACGGGTGCACGTAGTCTGATTGTCTGTTCCAAATATCCTTTAGCCCTTATTCACACGACTGTGTTTAAACACATATGTGAAAAAATGGTACGAGCGGCATCAGTGTTTGTTCAGTGTGTCATCACGGTTTTTCATATGTGGATAAATAAAGAAATTATAAAGATACAATTCATTGCAATATTAATCACGGACAGTGTACGAGTGACACACTGATGCCATCCATGTCCTGTCCATGATTCTCACGCACCCATGGACTTGTATTTGTGTTTTTCATCTATGCTGCGGGAAAAAAAAATCAACGTCTCTGTGATTTTTGCATGGATGTTTCCCAAAAACACACAGGCATGGGAATAGGAACATAGATTTTAATAGATACGTCTTCTATCCATGAAAAATGCACATAGATCATGGATGTCTGAATGCGGCCTTAAAGGGGTGGTCTGAAAGACAACTTAATTTTCATCCTAAATCCATGTCTATTTAATGCCATGATCTAAACTATTTTCTAATATACTTGAATTAAAAATTCCCTATCCTTCCCTAACTACACTATCTAACTGCTGCTTTTCTTTTTATGCTGAGGTACTGAAAAGAAGCGGCATCAGGGGGTAGATGCTGTGGTCATTGCCACAGCCCCTACCCCCTCCCTGAAACGAAACGTCATCAGTGACGTTCATTTCAGGGGCTGGGCTAGTCCCTGCACGATGTGCACAATGACAGCGCTCTCTCTCACTGGGTCAAATCAGTAGCAATGAGTAGTCACCAGAGTGCCCTGTTAGTGTGTGGCTGCCCCTGCAAGTGACATCACTGGTTTCTGCACGCCGGGTATTCTGACAATGCACTTTGCCGCCGGCTTGTATCTACTGAACTGAGCCGTCGAAAGAGCACACTGTCTTTGTGCACATTGCGCAGGGACTAGCCCAACCCCTGAAAAAAGCTTCACTGATGACGCTTCGTTTCAGGGATGGGGGCAGAGGCTGTGGCAGGGACTGCAGCCTCTATTTCCTGATGACGTTTTGTTTGAGTATCACAGCATGCATTGGGATTCTCAAAGTGTTATCAAACAGGAAGTTGTAAAAAAAAAAAGACAATGTGTGAGAGTAGTTAGGGAATTTTTAATTCAAGCAAATTAGAAAACAGTTTAGATTATGGCATTAAATAAATAGGGATTTAGGATGAAAATTATTTTGGAATTGCCTTAAAGGGTGGTCAAAATACAGAGTTACTAGAGTGGAGTTTAGGACCCTCACCTAGATAACATGTCCTAGTCCATCAATGTTGTGCTGTGTGCAATGCAGTGTACCCACATTCAAGCCAGAGGCCTCCTCTGCAGCCACGTCTTTTGGTCCCGGATCAGCCGCGCACACATCAGGGGACACCCGATTCATTATAACAAATTCAACTTTACTGAACAGTTCAGATGCAACAGTCTTTAACGTGCAGTTTTGGCACAGCAAACTCCAGTTTCAGTTTAATCAATTCAGCACATTTCAAACCTCTGCCTATGTTCAGCTCGGATTATCCCTACACTTGATCCCCCTGTCAAGCCCTAGGGATTTCCTGTCCGGCTCCACAGCACTCTCGAGATCCTCTACGTCCCCCTCACGCGTTTCCCTGTCCGGCTTCCTCTGTATGGAAGGGAATAAGGCACACTTCCCAGTGTCTAGCTTAGGTAATAGGCCCCGGACATTACAGGAACGAACGCAGGAAATTCCGTACAACCTCATGCTGTCAGAAAGCAATGTGCTCCACGTGCCTCCAGCCTACTGCCACTTCAACCTGAACTTGTCAGCAACCTCAAATACTAACACTGTCTGACTGTCTGCCTAAAACCAGGAAATACTTCCCCTTTTTGCTTAACCTACCCCCTTCCATGCTGGGCAGGTCCCAAACATTTAACTGTATCCTATTCTGTTCCTAAATTGTACACTAATAAGGCCCACCATTGCATATCTGCCCTAATGTTCCTATCTATCAGTAACTAAACACTATGCTATGTTCTATAATGTCCGTACCCCTGAGCTGAGTGTACCAGGTATCTTAGGTATTACCAATACAGCACCCACACATCAACATCAGTCCCTATAACATTCTATGCATTTTACATATTACATTATACCATAAAAACACAATACATGTTCATATTCACACTACACACTTCAGGGGATGGTATATGGCAGGCCCTGTCACACCCTTACACCTGACAATGAATATGGAAATCTTGCTATGTTATGCTCCATTTCCCCTGAGGAGGCGCTGCAGTGATCACTTGCAGCTGGGTTCCCCAACAGATTACAAACACAGAACACTTTGTAGATGCCATTCTAAAAAAGGGATTCATCAAAAAGACCATTTTCAGTAGCTTTATATAGAGACGTTGGGTTTGGGATGGTCTAGTGTTTTCAGCACCATTTCAAGATCTCTGCTTGTGACTAGTAACATACTTGTTTTCTAGAATTTCAGCCTGAACCTACAAAAAATAAACTGCACAATTACATAATGAAAACTTCCATGCCTGGTGTCTCCCCAGTCTCCGTGTCCTGCGGTCCCTTGTTCCTGCAGTAATGGAGGGATTCTATTAGGGAACTGTCATCTAAGCATTTTCCTTACATGTTGTTGCAGGTTTACTAAAGAATGAGATAAAAATCAATGATCTGATGGTTGTCATATCTATATTAGTAACACATTCCCATGCAGAGTATGCCGGGATCACACTGTTTGTGGAGATTGGGGGTCTGATGGTGAGCGGCACATGAGCGAGTCTCATGGCACATTCCCAATTAACCTTTCCATATTTAATTTACCATTTGTAAATATGTACAGGTGGGGGACAAATAAATAGCACCTGCGTATGCGCCTGGCAGGGAGAGAGGAGACAAGGGCTCCGGCACAGGTGTGGCCCACACGGACTGGCTTTGATGAATATTATGTCTCGCCCTATGTTGCCGATTTGCAGAGAGATGATCTATCCTAGCTTATGTGTCTCCAGCACCGATGAGGAACGCACATGTTATGGAGGACATAATGTCAACTATCATATCTGATTAAAGAGCACGTCCCCCAAAATTACACACAAAACCCCAAATCGCTTAGTGTCAGATATGTTTATGGGCAGGTTCAGAGCACTGACAATGAATATGGCCACCATATCAGCTGTCACATAGGTGGTCACCCACTGTCCATGAATGCCGCATCTAAGTGTGATGTGATACCTCCCTGTCGCACCACTGCCGCATTGCTACATAAATATGTTGTTCTGGACACAAGGAAAGCTGGTCGACATTGCTTTGGTGACTGTACCAGTTGTCACTCAGCTTTCCAACAAATTTTTTTTTTTAATTTTCTTTATTAAACGATTTTCTTATTTCACAAAATACTATTCTTTTTAAAAAAAAAGAAAACAGAAAGGCGAATATATAAATACATAACAAGATTTCAAAGACAACAGGTTAAACTGCATACCTAATAGATTAGATTATGCTTAAGATATTCAGAAAAATGTTTAACTATTACTATAGTACTATAGTATAAGATTGTTAACCTATAAATGCTAGTGAAAAATCAAAAATGCCTAATTATTTTTTCTTTTCCTGTAAAATTTGAAAAATTTCAATAAAAATTTAAATTAAAAAAAAAAAAAGGTATTATTCAGAAAGCTTTCCAAAAACATTTAAGGGAATATTTTCATATTCTAAAATGGGTAAAATTACAAAGCGCTTGTAAAAAATGGAAAAGCAAGTAACTTTGCAATTTCTTTGTTATTAAAAATCCTCTTCTTATTTGAGAGAGGAATAATTTTTATTTGATTGCTTATTGCTCATTGTCTAGTTTTCCGGCCACCGCTGGTCAATAGGCGGAAACCTAGGCATGAAGAGCAGTGCTTAACGGCTCTTTCCAATAGAGCTTGTAAGCTCGGCTGTGAAGCTGGCTCGTTTGCTGCAGTGCCAGTGCAATGCTCTGATGCTGAGGAGGCAACGTTGTCTCTGCCTGCAGCATCGGAGAGCGCAGAGTTCAGGACAGCGCCGCAACAATGTGTCTGGTCCACATGGTCAATCAATGAGGAGCACACCGCACCTCGGCAAGCGGGAAGCTACAGATTACAAACCCGCAGCTCTTGTAAATTTTCGCTATTTTTTACAACGTACATGAAATTTCTTAAGCTACACTGTAAAATTTTCTGCAAGCTAATAAGCAGCACAAAATTTGCTGCTTTTTCACGACATAGGAGCGTAGTCTATAGGACAATAAAAGTGTTTTTATTCTTCAATTTAAGGTAAATGCTTTAGAATAACCACTAAGCTGCCCATACACAGAAAGATTTGACCCAAATCCACTTGACGTCCTGATATTCTGCGCTAGTATAATGTGTCCACGAACATTATGTTGGCAGTGTTCCCTCTTAGCTGAACAATCTGGAAAGAAAGGAGTTAAAGCAACTTAACAATGGGCTCAACATGTCTAGTAGCCGCTACCTATTTAGTCTTTCAGGGTTTTTCCTCATCTTCTGTCTTCAGATGTGGACCGCTCATAGGCCACCTGGCTCCCTGCGTGTCTATCGGCATTGCTCTTCTGAAGATCTAGCAAGATTCAGAGCAGCACTTGCTAGCTCTATATAGCAAAGAACTTTAAAGCACATGTCCCTTGCCTAGGAAACCAGCCACCTCTAATAGACTGCAGAAGTGGCCTGTAAACTAGGCAATGAGCAGTAAACTATAGAATTAAAAATCACTATGTTCTTGAGAACCAAAAGGATTTTTATGTAAATTGCAAATTTGTTGTTACAAGCACTGTGCAATATTACCAATATATGATCATGGGACCACCCCTTTAATGCACATGGTAGCGTCTGTGTGGAGACATGCCATATGCCTCTCTCTTATGTCTCAGTACAGAAATATCACTGTATACAACAATAGCCCCGACTAAAACACAATATATTTATTAATATCTTATTAAAATACTCAACAGCTTTGACATTTTATTAAGATTTTAATAAGCTATTCATAAATATATTGTGTTTTAGTAGGGGATATTGTTGCAGGTATAAGGTGCTGAGGACGGTAGTCATGGTCGAGGGGGTGCGTTCCCACACCCTGGCACCCCACAAATAAATAGTGCCCTAGTCCCTTAGTGTCTTGTTGTGTACATTGCAGTGTACTCCCATTCAGGCCGGAGGCCTCCGGTGCATCCACGTCCTTTGGTCTAGGAACAGTTGCACACAAATCAGGGGACACTCGCTTCATATCAAACAGTATAACTTTACTTAGCAGTCCAAATTCAATTGATGTTACAGCACAGTATGTTTCCATGTTCTCTGTTTGTTCAGCTTAAGCTATCCCTTCGCTTAATGGCTCCCTCGGCCCCCAGGATACTCTGTCCGATTTGACAGTTTCTATAATACCCTTCCAATCTCCTTCATACGTTTTCCTGTCCAGCCTCTTCTTGTAGGAAGAGAATAAGGCACGCTTCCCAGAGACTAGTTTGGGCCGTAGGCCCAAGATGTTACAGGAATGTCCGCTAAAGACAGCTGCCGACCTCCTGCTAGCACTTTATCTATCTGAAATCTAATTCTATCTAACCAGGAAGTGCTCCCCTTGTTATATGACCCTTCCCACTACCTTGCTGAGCTGGTCGCAAACATTTTGATTGTATCTAATCCTGTGCTCCGCTTTTTATATCTTAGATGCCCACAACTGAATCTTTCCCATTACTGATGGACATAAATTTACTTGTATTAAAAGCTAACTCTAAGTCTCAGAGAGACAAAGGTTTGGGAATATAAACTCATGACAACCTTTGACGCAGTGCAGGAATGAATGTGTCGCATGGATTTATGTCTTTTTACATCACTTAAGGAATTTGCTCTTCAGAGCTTCTGGGGGCATCACAACAATACCAGACCCCAATCAGAGGACAATAAAACTTTCACACTCCTTATCTAGGAACTGCTCTAATATTTATGTTCATCTCTATCTCCCATAATGACAGTTCTGCTTCACGTCACTTGTCTTACCTATTGCATTGTTTTTGTGCTGTGTTGTGTATAATTATGTGATTCTTCAGATTTTGTAATAGTCTAGCCTGATGAAGAGACCTGAGTAGTCTCGAAAGCTTGCAATTTGTTACCATCTATTCAGTTAGCCATTAAAAGGTATCAACCACCACAAAATTTTTTATAAAACTCTATGCAGTTTCACATATCACAAAAATGTAATAAAATTACACACTTTGTATAAACGCTGTCTTAACAGGGAGAGGCACATAACAGCCCTGTCACACCCTTACACATGCAGTGATATTGTAGCTTGATCAGCACCCTGAGGCTTTATGTAAAATTTAATCTGTGAACTGTTTCGACACAGCTCTGATGGCCATTTAGTGACCGTATCCAGCCGAGAAGAGTAGGACACACATTTATAAATCACTAGCTCTGATGTCTCTATTATACACATAGGACCAGATTCATCAGTTTTTAACAAATTTCAGTAGCAAAACGACTTAATATGTCATTTGTTGTATGAATGTTAAAAATGCTTTTACTCCAGTCCCGGCCAGACAGAGACATTCCTGGTTAATTAACCTTTAGACTAGGACTACACAGTGACTTTGGTGATGATGAGTCGCCCGCCAGGGCCTGTG
>VIAB01003278.1:36521-49850 GCA_009801035.1 Oophaga pumilio
ATAATAATTTTTAGAGCACTATTGACTCCATGCTGCTGTACATGAGAAGGGTCTCTATACAAAATACATATATACATATATATTACAGTGAGCAGACTAGTAATGACAGACTGGTACAGAGAGGATATTACAGTCTACCGGATAATGGGTAAGGAGGACGTAGGTTGGGTTACTGGCCCAAAGTCTTCAGTTCTCCTGCTGCTGTGTGCCCATGATAACTTCCGCAACATGGACCTGTGTTCTACCATCAATGGAGCGGAAAAGCTGACCTTGTTGGCTACAGCGACTGACCAGACCATCTTTCATTTCTCCAAAGCAGTTTGATATGTAATGGATCATCCACATGAGTGTAGTCATAGTAATTGTATGGTTCCAACCAGAGCTGTGAAGTTGGTGTCCGTATAAAATGGACCACCTGACTCCTAAAATATATAATAAATTGGGTTCAGTAGTTTGGTGCAGTATGTGCTGTAAATGTTTATAATAATTTGGGAAAGTTCTGAAATGTCCTATAAATGTCTGTTTTGTTCCTGATCTAAGGATCTGGGCTCTTAGTAGAGATGAATCTGTGCTGCATTTTATGCACATGCTCAGTAGTGAGGCCGGGCTGTGGAGTTAGAAGTCGGGGAAATTGAGGAGTCTGTGGTTTGGCTTACCGACTCCACAGCCCTGGTTCAAACTAAGGTAGATGTTGACTCTATTTGGGTTTGCATAATTATTTAGTTCAATTAGTGCCAGAAATGTGTGATAACATTAACTCCCTTCTTTTGGCAAATGGTATTACATTTAGATGACTCCTCTTTTCCATTTAAAGAGAATCTGTCACCAAGTTTTTGCTTCCACAATGGAGAGCAGCATGATGTAGGCAAAGAGAAACTGGATCCAGCGATATGTCACTTAGTTTGCTTGGTGCAGTTGTTCTGACAGTCATTTTTTTAGATTTAGCAATGTGCGAAGCTGAGAAAGCTGCCCCCGCCCACAGTGGGCTCTGTATGTATATTGTCTATAGACAGTGAGCTGCTTATCACAGGAGGGGTCTGAGTCAGACCAGCATGCACGTTCTGCTGTAGTTCGGGCAATAATAATCTCCAGTTGATAAAACCTTCAGTGTAAGTAAAAAGCACCACAGCCTGACATGATACATCGCTGAAATCTGCGTTTTAACCCCTACTTCATGCTCAGATTACATAGCAAAATCCTGCTGACGGATTCCCTTTAATGGTGTATTTCTTTAATCAAAAATTAGCCACAATCCATTGGCTGGGAGATAACTGTAGGTTTGACTACTGAGACCCCCAGCAATCTCAGAAACAGACATCCAGATAATTCATTGTTCGTGGGACTGCCAGAGAAAGCAGAGTAAAGTACAGTGCTCAGCAGACCCATAGGCAATGAATGAAGCGTAGGTCGAGCGTGCACATTTTCACTTGATTCAAGACTGGTGTCTCAAAGCCCAATTCTCTATATTAGTGAGGTTTTCCGCAGTTGGACACCCTGCGACTAGTGACTTACCCTTTACCCCATGGATAGAGGATATCTTTCTCTTCTGAAGTACCCCCTTAAGCCACTCACTTTTCTATTGAAGCAAACTTCCAGTGCTGAGCAAGGCATTGAAATGGTCTAAAGACCTGAAAGACAGATATTTGCACTACAATTCTGCCACATTTAGTGTAATAAATCTTCCCTGCCATCTTTATAACTCTGACCTGCCTAACAGAGCGGGCCTTCTTATTCAGCTGCTTTTAGCAACACATTTAAGATGGAAATTGAAGTTTTGGAAGTTCGGTGATAAATAGTTTTTTATAATGTGTCTGATTAGTAGGCTTCTTTCTCACACAGTGATCATGCCATGACTGATCGTCAGCAGCTCTTTGCCACTGTGGTCTTTCCGCACTTTCTTCACTGCTGTCTTCCATGAAAACAGCTGCTTCACCTGCAAAACCACTTGGCCAATCATAATGGTTCTGCAGTTTTTCAGGTGAGACGACTGTTTCCCTGCAGAATACTTATTGTGCAGGGAAACAATCAGTGGAAAGACAGCAGCGGTACAGGGCTGGTGCAGCGTGGCCTCTGCGTGTGCAGACAGTCTTACTAGGTTGTGTAGTCAGAATATTGCTTACAGGTTATCATCATCCGTCTGAAGTGTTCAGATTTTGTCTAAAATAAAAATCTGTCAAGGACCCAAACTTCACGGTGATGACTCTTGGGAATAACTTACAAATCTCCTTAATCATCATGTCGTGGTTAGTTATTAAGTTTGCGTCTCATCATCAGTATGGTTAGAAGTTCCTTCTGGCAGTCAGATTGTGGGTCACAACTAAGCTTTTGGGGATTATTCTAGCTGAGGATTGCCTTTAATTCTTGTTGATGCCAATCGACTGACAATTAGTCTAAATCAGTGAAATTAGTGATTAACCAATAAATACAAGCTATGGAAAGATTAATGTTTGCCACTTTCTGTTTTCGTACTGCTGCCCTCTTTTGTGTTGTCCAGTCTTGGATGTTTCTTTTCTTACGCCCCTAGTATTGTATATGGCATGTGCCTTATCGGTCACATTGGAAGCTTTTCTGCCTCATCTGAAAAATGTCTAGTGTGATCATGGGTTTTCCATGATTCATCTACTGTAAATGTTCTCCTCTTAAAAAAAAAAAAAAAAAAAAAGGAAACATTTTGGTAACATGGTTGGGCCATCTGTTCCAGTAAAAGATAACGTGGTCAATTTATCAGGACTGGTGTTTCTTACCCCAGTCTTGAAGAAAAGTCCATTAGAATAAGATTTACTGAGTTCATTAAAAGGCACACGGCTCTTAATAAATTTTTGTCCATCTTTGGGTGCTGTGTGCTATAATATGAAATGTGTCTTCTACGAGCGGGCGACGAATTTCCACCAATTTCTGCTGTGAATTATAGTGAAACGTGTCAGACCATTGCTGACTTGTCTACTTCACAAAGCTCGACTCAGTTTTAGGCCTTCACATGTCTGTGTTTGCAGTACGTGTGGTATCCATTTTTTCACGAATACCGCATACACACATTATAACTTATGCTGCAGTGCACATGTCCTAGTTTTTATACGGACCGTGTGTCCATGCAAAACACACGGAGACATGTCAGTTTTTTTCTGGCAACACGGATGACAAGGGCCAATGCAAGTCAAAGGATCCATGAAAAACGCGCACATCACACAGATGGCATCAGTGTGCTGTCCTTGTGCTGTCTGTGTGCTGTACATGTTTAACAGCGCAAAGTACAGGAGAAGCGGTGTCATTTTTTTCTTTAGCCATAACCGAAAAAAAACTGATGGCGCATTGGTCCAAAACACTAGCGACAGCGGTACTGTTTTTTCCAGTACCAGTTTTATATGGATTCGTGAAAGTGGCAATAATTTAACTTTTTCACATTTACTAAAATATGCAGCTTCTTAAGATAAGAAAATTTTCAGAAAAAAAAAATTGTGAATCTGAATTTTGATCCAGCCATTGTCTATAGGACTGCTGGAGAAAGCCAAACACATCGCTCAGCTATCTCCGCTCCATTCAAAAAAATGCTCCCCGATATTATTTTGTTGACATAGCGGCAGCAGTGACGTCACAACTACAGCACCAGACCACTGCAGCCAATCACTGAGCTCAGTGGTTCTGCGAGGTAGACCGCTGAGCCATGTACAGTGAAGAAGGAAATAATTATTTAATCCCTTGCTGATTTTGTAAGTTTGCCCACTGACAAAGACATGAACAGTCTATAATATTAAGGGTAGGTTAATTTTAACATTGACAGATAAAATATCAAAAATAAAATCCAGAAAATCACATTATATAAATTTATTTGCGTTTTGCAGTGAGAAATAAGTATTTGATCCCTCTGGCAAAACCCTTGTTGGCAAGCACTGCTGTCAGACGTTTTTTTTGTAGCTGATGATGAGGTTTGCGCACATGTCAGGAGGAATTTTGATCCACTCCTCTTTGCAGATCTTCTCTAATCATTAAGATTTTGAGGCAGTTGCTTGGCAACTTGGAGCTTCAACTCCCTCCATAAGTTTTCTATGGGATTGAGCTCTGGAGACTGGCTAGGCCACTCTGTGACCTTAATGTGCTTCTTTTTGAGCCACTCCTTTGTTGCCTTGGCTGTATGTTTTCGGTCATTGTCTTGCTGGAATACCCAGCCATGACCCATTTTTAATGTCCTGGTGGAGGGAAAGAGGTTGTCACTCAGGATTTTATCGTACATGGCGCCATCCATTCTCACACTGATGCGGTGAAGTAGTCCTGTGCCCTTAGCAGAGACATACCCCCAAAACATAATGTTTCCACCTCCATGCTTGACAGTGGGGATGGTGTTCTTTGGGTCATAGACAGCATTTCTCTGAGTCCTCCCAACACAGCGAGTTGAGTTAATGCCAATGAGCTCAATTTTTGTCTCATCTGACCACAGCACCTTCTCCCAATCACTCACAGAATCATCCAGGTGTTCATTGGCAAACTTCAGACGGGCCTGCACATGTGTCTTCTTGAGCAGGTGGACCTTGCGGGCACTGAAGGATTTTAAACCTTTACCTCGTAATATGTTACCAATGGTTTTCTTGGTGACTGTGGTCCCAGCTGCCTTAAGATCAATAACAAGTTCCCCCCATGTAGTTTTAGGCTGATCTCTCACCTTCCTCATGATCAAGGATACCTCACGAGGTGTGATTTTGCATGGGGCCCCAGATAGATGTCAATTGACAGTCATTTTGTATTTCTTCCATTTTTTTACTATTGCACCAACAGTCGTCTCCTCACCCAGTGTCTTACTTATGATTTTGTAGCCCATTCCAGCTTTGTGCAGGTCTATGATCTTGTCCCTGATATCCTTATAAAGCTCTTTGGTCTTGCCCATGTTGTAGAGGTTAGAGTCTGACTGATTAATTGAGTCTGGACAGGAGTCTTTTATAAAGGTGACTATGTAAGACAGCTCTCTTTAATGCAGGTAATGAGTTGATTAGGAGCGTCTAACTGGTCTGTAGGAGCCAGAACTCTTAATGGTTGGTAGGGAATCAAATACTTAATTCTCACTGCAAAATGCAAATAAATTTATATAATTTATACAATGTAATTTGTTTTTTTTTATATTCTATCTCTCAATGTTAAAATTAACCTACCCTTAAAATTAGACTGTTCATGTCAGTGGGCAAACTTAGAAAATCAGAAAGGGATCAAATACTTATTTCCTTCACTGTATCAAATGAAGACAATCTTGCATATTCCCATCGGGGTCAAGTCTTTGGGGAATTAAATTTTAAAACCAGGAAAACACCTTTAAGGCCACTGATCTATTTCCTATGCAGGAAGATACTTTTTAGCATGAACTTGAATACAGCTGAGGAGAGACATATATTTTCCATCATAGTTTGGGGGGTTTGAGGCCACAGTATGACGTGACAAGTGCAAACCAAATGGATAACTTAGAGATGAGTAGTTTCTGTGACTGCCTCCTGCAGTGTACCGCCCTGCGCTCCGGAAACGCTCTGTACATTCTGTGACATGACTGTGCTTTGTGTAAAGGCTGGAACAGCTGTGAGTGTGACATGATCTGTGGGCAGATCTGAGTGGGTAGATAAAAACTTGTTAAGACTAGTTTGATTAGTTGATGCATTTTATAATAGGTGTTCATTACTAGACTGCATCCTGTTATTAGAGGGGACGGCAATACAGACGTTCGAGTGTTGATCTATCTTTCTACGGTGATTGCCGTGCAAGTTGTTTCCAACCAAGAGGAACTTTTTATATGGAATTCCCATGATTAGGGGATCAGCCATTGTCTGCAAATTGTCACTTCCTAGGATTAGTTAAGTGAAATAATGAAGAGCCTATATCCATGAAGTGTACCTCCTGCTTCACAAAGCAAGAATATTGATATCTTGAAATGGCCAATTAAATATTAACGAGTCACCGCTCCGGACCTGTTTTAGTGAATGTGTATTTTTCATGTGAACTATTCTGGAGGATCTTTATTATATTACTCTACATTATGCTGGCCGTCTGTTATTCCTCCTAGACACGTTTGAACAAATTGACATCTGGGTGTTACCACTTTGGGGTGTATCAGACTGTGTAGCGGCACTCCCTTTAAGCAAGGGGATCAGCTGCACCCAGTTATTAATTTATTCAGTAAGTACGGTATAACACAGAAATGCAAAGTTTTATGAAAAGATTCTGCAAAATTATTTCTTTGGGAATGCAAGTAGTTGCCAAAACTGATCAGAAGAACTGATAGTTCCTCTTTAAAAATAATGCTTTAAACCCTTAAGAGGGTTACCCATCTTAATCTGATGGTATATTCGTAGGATAAGCCATCAATATGGGATCGGCTGGTGACTGAATCTCATCATATAAACTCTTGGAACATATTTCTCTGTGTATTGTAGGCAATGAAAGGGTTTGTCCCTTGATTAAGAGCGTCTTGCTCGAAAGGCGTAGAGCAGACATCTGGACACCTATTGCCATGATTTTATTTTTTTCCCAGCAGTTGGATGGACACCCTTTTCTCCTACATTTATGCGGTTGTGCTGCAAAAACAAACTATCACCTACTTATCTGCAGGGCAGGTGAAAACTTGCTGATTTGGTGGGTGTCTGAACCCATGGACACGCATCTATCAGCAGATCGAGTAATTTTTATGGGGAACGTTTATCCCAGTTATGAAATGGCTGGTCGGACGCCTGACAATCACTTAATTTCTTCTCTATGGGAATTTCAGTAAAATCAAAGCACCGCACACGGCAGCCCCATAGAAAATTAATAGATTGGTTTGTCAATGCTCATGTGCAATCTAATGAGGATAAAAGTTCCCCATTCTGCCAATTGGTATCCGTCCATGTTGTGGGACCCACACTGACTGGTCAAACCCTTTAAATTCTTCTGCAGATTGGCATGGCTGAATGGTCTTTATACCCCTATAGTTTGGGGAAAGACTTCGCAGGTTTCAGAAGTGCTCACCTCCTGCCTGAGCACATGAAGAGTGGAGTATGGGCCCATAGACTTTCTTTTCTGCCCGTACTCTATCCTCATGCTCACGCAGCATGTGATCGCTTCCGCATCCTGATTTGTGCAGTTCAAGATCGGGACTCCACCGGTCTGTAGGGAATATAAGAACCTAGAAGAATAAAAAAAAAAGCTCAAGTCTACTTATCATAGTAGAAATGGATGTGTGGATAATTCTGCTGCGCTGCTGGTCATGGAGATGTTCAGTGGCTATGATGGTGTTCCACAAAGCGCAATTTTATTAATCTACACGTCATAGAGTTGAATAAACTCCTTAATCATGAAAAAACCAGCATATGAATCAGCAGCAGCTGGTATCTATATCTGCGTAGGAATTGTGTCCGGCCACAGCACAGCCAAGTGAGCAATACCATAGTATCTACAACGTTTATTGCCCAAGTCAGCCTATTGTCACTGGTTAGCTATACTCTTCGTCTACTTTTGAGGTATTCCCATTTCCAAATCCTATCCCAATATGTAGTAGGTGTAATAATAATATTAGCAAATATCTCCAATTAGAAATGTAGTATAGTTTTTCTGATTCTCGTCTTTATTCGTGTGCAGGCATTGCAGGACCTTAGGTATCCGTGGTTACGACAACTAGCTAACTGTCACTATCAGTGGTTGTAACCATGGTTATCTAAGGTCCTGCAATGCCTTGCACATGGAGTAAGCAACATGGCAAATCAGAAAAACTATACTACGTTTCTAATTGGCGGTCTTTGCTTCTATTTATTATTATTATTATTATTATTATTGTTGTTGTTGTTGTTATTCCTATTATTGTTATTGTTGTTGTTATTCCTGCTATATATTGTAATAGGATTTTGGAATTGGGAATACCCCTTTAAACTTTAAGTTTTGATGACCAAGAGCTAGTGTAAGAACCCATGTTATTGGCATTTCGAGCACTATTTTGATTTCTTGATTCCGAACATTTCCACTGTAATAACATATTAAGGGAATATGAATTGGATGGTTTTGCTAAGCAGAAGGCAGCTACGGATATATAAATGCCAGTATCACTTGACATGAGTAGACACAATCCATTAGCCATATGTACTGGTAATTATCCCTCTGTACAGTAACTGGGAGTAACCTGCTGTAATGTAGCCGTGACGCAGATGTCCCGTGCAGCAGCGGCCCCTCTTACTGAGATACTGCTCCTGTGTTCTAATTACGGCCTTTCTTCCCATTTCCTGCTCTTAGATCCCACTGAGCAGCAATAAAGGAACCACCAGTAGGGGTAACAATGCTCCCATTGTGTCTCTCTGGGGGCCCGAACAGCAAGCAGGGCATGGACACAGCAACCTCCACTGGCCGCATGGCACTGGACACATCTCATTAGTCATTTACAGGACTACAAATGAGAACTTAGTGGGTGTTTGTTGCTTCATTTTAAAAATGATTGTTGATTATTTGACTGATTTACTACGTTTTACTTCTGTAAAATGGATTTGTACCAACTTCACATAATTAATCTCTACTTAATCTTGTCTTTATTGTAGTTTGCATGTACAACTGTATAAATTGAGGATCTTTTTTATGCTTCTTGGCTAAACTATGGTAATTTGGAACCTGCTTTTAAAAAGCAAAAATGATATAGATATTAATATAAAATTGAGGGCAGAATCACTAGTGTGCATTGTTCCAGACCTTGCTGGAAGACTTGGCCCATTTTGGCTTATAATGTCACACAGAATGGTTATATGTATCTGTTGTGCGCATTAGTAAGTTTGTTTCTCATAGAGAGTGTGGCTTATTCGAGAGTAGACTGGCTTGAAATGTGACCAAATTTTGCCAAAATTTAGGTGCAAAATTAATAGGTAACGTTAAGCCATCTAGAACAGGCCTCACCTCCCTGCTGAGCTTGCACAGGGGCTTCGGTGGTCCTTTTTGTCTACAGGCTGAGGGGACAAGGCATCTGTGCGAAATCCGCAGTCAATTGAAAAGGTGAGTACTACAGTCATGGCCAAAAGTTTTGAGAATGACACAAATATTATATTTTCACATGATCTGCTGCCCTCTGGTTTTTATGTGTGTTTGACAGATGTTTTTATCACAGACAAATATAATAATTGCAAACATATGAATAACAAAAGCTTATATTGACAGTTAGAATGAGTTAATGCAGCAAGTCAATATTTGCAGTGTTGACCCTTCTTCAGGACCTCTGCAATTCTCCCTGGCATGCTCTCAATCAACTTCTGAACCAAATCCTGACTGATAGCAGTCCATTCTTGCACAATCAATGCTTTCATTTTGTCAGAATTTTTAGGTTTTTGTTTGTCCACCCGTCTCTTGATGATTGACCACAAGTTCTCAATGGGATTAAGATCTGGGGAGTTTCCAGGCCATGGACCCAAAATCCCTATGTTTTGTTCCCTGAGCCATTTAGTTATCACCTTTGCTTTATGGCAAGGTGCTCTACCATGCTGGAAAAGGCATTGTTGATCGCCAAACTGCTCTTGGAGGGTTGGGAGAAGTTGCTCTTGGAGGACATTCTGGTACCATTCTTTATTCATGGCTGTGTTTTTAGGCAAGACTGTGAGAGAGCCGATTCCCTTGGCTGAGAAGCAACCCCACACATGAATGGTTTCAGGATGCTTAACAGTTGGCATGAAACAAGACTGGTGGTAGCGCTCACCTTGTCTTCTCCGAATGAGGCGTTTTCCTGATGTCCCAAACAATCGAAAAGGGGATTCATCAGAGAAAATAACTTTACCCCAGTACTCAGCAGTTCACTGCCTGTACCTTTTGCAGAGTATCAGTCTGTCCATGATGTTTTTTCTGGTGAGAAGTGGCTTCTTTGCTGCCCTCCTTGAGACCAGGCCTTGCTCCAAGAGTCTCCGCCTCACAGTGCGTGCAGATGCACTCACACCTGCCTGCTGCCATTCCTGAGCAAGCTCTGCACTGCTGGTAGCCCGATCCCACAGCTGAAACACTTTTAAGAGACAGTCCTGGCACTTGCTGGTCTTTCTTGGGCGCCCTGAAGCCTTTTTGGCAACAATGGAACCTCTCTCCTTGAAGTTCTTGATGATGCGATAGATTGTTGACTGAGGTGCAATCTTTCTAGCTGCGATACTCTTCCCTGTTAGGCCATTTTTGTGCATTGCAATGATGACTGCACGTGTTTCTTTAGAGATAACCATGGTTAACAGAAGAGAAACAATGATGTCAAGCACCAGCCTCCTTTTAAAGTGTCCAGTGGTGTCATTCTTACTTAATCATGACAGATTGATCTCTAGCCATGTCCTCATCAACACCCACACCTGTGTTAATGGAGCAATCACTGAAAAGAGGTTAGCTGGTCCTTTTAAGGCAGGGCTGCAATGATGTTGAAATGTGTTTTGGGGGATAAAGTTCATTTTCTAGCCAAATATTGTCTTTGCAAGTAATTGCTGTTAAGCTGATCACTCTTTATAACATTCTGGAGTATATACAAATTGCCATTAGAAAAAGTGAAGCAGTAGACTTTGTAAAAATCAATATTTGTGTCATTCTCAAAACTTTTGACCATGACTGTAGTTTAAAAAAAAAATTAAACCTTTTTAAAACTGAAGACCTTAAACTAATCCCTATAAAAGGGAATCTGTCAGTAGGATTCATCCATTTAAGCCAACTACATGGACATACAGATTATCGAAAATACAGAGAATAATATAAAATGATACCTTGATATCTGCAATCCGATGTCTTATTCCTGAGGAATCCACTTTTTCTTAATATGCAAATGAGCTGTTAAAAAGGGGGGCGTTACTAGTGTGAGACATGGAATGACTGACATCAAATGTTTAGGGTTAGCTTACAGCACTCTTCAATGGACAAAAGTGCAGATCACCGCATTTTATAATGACGCAAGGTCCAAAATCCAAGGAACCCACTTGGATACAGCATGCACTGGAAGATGCTAGAGAGCGCCCTGCAGGTGATGAAGTTTAAAACCTTTCTCCTGCCATACACAGGATGCAATGGTTTGACCTGTCACAGGTCTGCAATCCGATGTCTTATTCCAGAGAAATTAATTTCTTCTATATGCAAATAAGCTGTTAAGTGGGTGTTACCAGTGTGAGACATGTAATGACTGACAGTCTGCTCTCCTCATCTACATGTCTCACACTCGTAACACTCCCATTTAAAGTACGGTAATCTCTGGAGTCAGATTCTAATGCAGATCAGTGTCCGGCTCATCGATCTTAATATCTCATGTGCATAGTAAAAAAAAAATAAAAAAAAAATGGATTTCTGTGGAATAAGGCATCGGATCCCAGGTATCAATATATCATTTTATTCAGCTTCCTATGACCTGCGTGCCCATATAGATGACTTAGGAGGGTTGGTCCTATTGACAAATTCCCTTTAAATGACTGTAGGGGCTAATTCCTGCATGAATCTCCTACATTACGGTGGCACAAACCTGAGCGTCAGACTACTTGGATTTCTATGATGCAAAACCATTTTGGACTTGATACATGTGAACAAAGACATAAAGTGTACAATGAGTGATCCTGGCTAAAACCCCCGACAGTCAGCTTACAAGGGCAATAGGAAGCTGCAGAGCACAGAAAATAGTACAGTAGCTAAACGTGTTCAATATGAAACTTCAGAAAATGACGACATTGAACCCATGATGTTCAGACACTTAATGTTGTTTTCCAATTTACTCTGACTCTGAATCTTTTCTAAAGATTATATCCGTGTCCAGGAAATCTTTTTTTCATTTCTTACAAAAAAGCATCATTAAAAAAAAGTGCTTCTGCAATTCCATAAAAAGCCTTGTGCATTGCTCCTGCTGAAGTGAGCACGCTCCGCTGTGTGGGCTGTTAGTTCCCGCTGTTCCAGTTACATATGTACTGAATCTTGATGATTTTCCTGGAATAGACGGATGATACTTGACACAAAAATGCTGTTCCTGGCTGAAGAATTAGAGGTGGCTGTGACTACGACCGGTGTGAGTCAGAGAGCCTGCGGCCCGTGCTCCGCAGCCTTGGCTTACAGGTTCCTGTCCTTACACTACACGTAATTTATTATGCTGCCATTATTGGGGGATGCAAGTTAGAATAGAGATTCCAGACATATTGTAGAGTTTTATTTTTTCTACAAGTATATTAATATTCTTTTGTACAATGAGACCTTAAAATGCACCTCCCCCTTTTTTAGCTAAAGTTTACTTAGAGCAGCAATTTTTCAGTAAATTTCATTACACAGGCACTCCAGAATATAGAAATCAATGTGTTGGTTTTAAAACTGAAATGCCCCCAATAAATTTGTTAAAGACTGGAGCATGGATGTGGATGCTGTAGTTTACACAGAGGCTGTACAATTCGGACTCTGCAATACTCCGTCAGGTGCCATATGGCCTAATTCAGACTTCAGTGATTTTTCAGTTACACAAAAAAAATGGTCCGAGTTTAATCGGCGTTTTGGATCCGATTTTAATACGTGATTTTTATTGTTTACACTATAGTAAAAACGAACAGCGCATGGACTGCACACCAATGGCAGCGTGTGCTGTCAGTGATTCGTCATGGACCCATACACTCAGATGTGTTATTATGATCCATGACTCAAATCTGCAATAAACCACAGACAGATGATCAGAAATATACACTATAATAGGGGGGTGTTGGAAAACTGCAGATATATACGACTGCTAGAAAAATGAAGAACTGCACTCGCTAGGTTCTGTACGGGTTTGGCCCGTTAAAGCACCGTGCACAGATGAAACAGCCATCATCCTCTCCCGCACACCCCCTGCCTACCGCTGTGATGTCCTGTTTATTGGATTAAAGACTTTTCTGCAGAATGTGTTGGATGCTGCTCTTCATTTTTGTGCCACAGTCGTATTTTCCACTTTGTGCGAGCTCCACTATCCATTCTAATATATGGCATAAAGCTCAACATTAGGGGGTTAACTGGACTTTCCAGGTGTGGACTGGTGCTTGTTTAGCTTCATCTAGTTTCAGTCTATACATATATATGACACGTGATGGAGTATGTCACAATTTCTTTTTCCTGATTTATACTTAAATTGTAGACTGTATAGTACAGACCCTGTGCCCCTCTGTAGTACAGTAAAGACCCTGTGTCCCTCTGTAGTACAGGAAAGACCCTGTGCCCCTCTGTAGTACAGGAAAGACCCTGTGCCCCTCTGTAGTACAGGAAAGACCCTGTGCCCCTCTGTAGTACAGGAAAGACCCTGTGCCCGTCTGTAGTACAGGAAAGACCCTGTGCCCGTCTGTAGTACAGGAAAGATCCTGTGTCTCTCTGTAGTACAGGAAAGACCCTGTGCCCCTCTGTAGTACAGGA
>VIAB01003278.1:91136-130878 GCA_009801035.1 Oophaga pumilio
GAGCCCCACACAGCCTCCCCATGTACGGCGTGAGCCCCACACAGGCTCCCCATGTACGGCGTGAGCCGGACTGAGACAGCCAGAGGGCCGGATGTGGCACGCGGGCTGCACTTTGCCCAGGTCTGAACTAGAATGTTGATTGTGAGCCAGTGTTTGATCTCACAAATGATTTTCTGGACCATTTGTTCTTGCAAAAATTCCTACTGACACCACCAAAATCTTGTAGAAAGCCTTTCCAGAAGAGTGAAAGCTGTTATTCTGCGATGAGTGACCATTTTGCATTTAAAACTGTTTACTGTGCATTTAGAGTGGGATGTTATTGTAAGATAGGTTTATAGTATAAACAAGGAGAGGTGCAGAGGCCGATAGTTGTGAGAGGGCTATGTGATAGGTGCAGAAGAATTTTAATCTACATTTACGCTGGACAATCACGGCTGTTAAATGAGACGATTGGATATATGCAAGATAATCCGCCCTCATTTACTAACTTATTCAGACATGCCAACCCGCACTTCCATGCACACAGAACGATCGTTAATGTGATGGTTCTGTGCACATACAACACCATTGTTCTTGTACGGCAGCTCATGTCCTGTTTACACAGGATGATGTGCTGCGGAGAACAATGATTTTCAAGCTGCTTAATTATTTTGCTAGTCCATTGGGTGATCTAGCCTGTTTAGACAGTGTAGCGAATTGTTTCCACTCATCGGCTTGTGTTTATCCTCCCCTAGAGTTGGAATATAGGCCCTAAGTGCTGTCACTGTTTACACCAGCAGACCTCCAGCTCTAAACAACCGACAGTCGGTGTTTGTTGATCAGTGGTCGTTTGCTGGAAGAGAAGAGAAGTCATGGAAACAGATCTCACCTTCTTGCCTATAAGTGAGGTCATCACATGGGACCAACCGCCATATTCTCCTGCAAAGGGTTCCATTTGTGCTTTTGGGCAGTGCTAGCTAAAGCTCTGCTTCTAGAGTTCATTACAAAGTGTTTCACAATCAAGAAAAAACTATAATAAATCTTGTGTCTAAAAAGTTACGGTAACTGCTCTGGGTAACACAACCACTAGTTCCATATACCCAGAGCGTTCGTCTCCTTTTCTGGCAAACTGAAGAATCTGGTGGAGGAATGCAATGTAGCGTAAGCCTACACACGAGTGAAATATATGGGATTTAATCCCACGCACTAGACATTTACAGCTAAGAAGCTCTGAATGGAAAGCTTGCTTTTAATGACCTAGAATTTTGGATTAGTAAATCAATGGTATTCTTTATCGCATGGGTATACGCTTGTTAAATCAATGCGGATAATGGATTTATTTCATTTTCTGCTTTTGTAACATTGTGGGGGGAAAAAAATCCTTACATCCTATATACGGTACATACAATGTGTCATGCTGGGTTTAATGCTGACTTTGTACATGAATGGAGCTTGGTTTTCTTTTTTTTTCTTCACTTTTTTATTATTACATATATGAATTAAAATATATCACAAACAAGAGAAACCAAACCAGATATAATATTTGTGCCATCCCTCTCATCTATGGAGCCTAGTTTGAACTGCTGTTATGCCCTTTGCTATTCTCCAGGTACCTAGATTTATCACCCCATCCTGAGGGGAGCTCACAGACCTACTTCAAACATACTTTTTTTTGCTTACTCAAGCACACTTCAACATGACAAGTCTCTTGGTATTATAATTTTGCATTTATTTTATCTTATTTTTTTTCACTGGCTATCTATTCTTCAGTAAGGTTGGGGCTGTATGGCAACATGTCATTTGACAGAAAATCTTTCAACTTGTCAGAGCAACTATTTTATAAATTTTGCTGTAAAAAAAAAATCAAATTGCAAACAAGTTACGATTTTAGTCACGGTTGCATGATACTTGCATTAAAGTCTACTGCAAGTGAGTTGCTTGCGGGATACAACGGGTGTCAGAAAATCCAATACATCTGTGAACACTTGCGACTGTGTTGCAGTCATGATAGGTCATGGATTGCAATGCAATATTGTGATCTTTGTGCATCCAACACAACCCTTGCCTAAAATACACACTTAGGCCTCTTTCACACTTCAGTCGTGCCACGTCAGTCAAAATCCGCCAAAGTGTGAAAAAAACGGATCCGCCTATTTTTTTGGCGGATCGTTTTTTTCTCCATTGAGTTTCATTAGTGACGGATGGTCGTCTGTTTCATCCGTCATATGACGGATCCGTCAAAAATTTGGAAACTTACACTGCGACGTTTTTTGTGTGCGTCGAAACGGCAGACCTTAACGGATCCGTTGCGTCCGCCGTTTTGCATAATGGACGCTTATGGATGACAGATCCGTCATCATCCGTTTTTGACGGAATCAGACAACGGATCCGTTTTTGTATGAAGAAAATGCTGTGAACCCATGCAGGAGAGTCTCTCTCTCTCTCACTCGCTCTCTCCTCATGTACTCTTCAAACCTACAAAAAATAAATTTTCCTAATCTCAAAGGATCCGACTAATAACGTATCCGCTGCATCAGTTGTCACCCTAATGCAACAGATCCGGTCTTTTCAGTCGTCTGGCGTCAGTCCGCCAGATGACTGAACTGTGAAAGAAGCCTTAAAGAAAACCTGTCATCAGGATTTTGCTAAGTAAACTACAGACTCTGTCAGGTTGGCGCTGTTATTTTGATTAAAATGATACCTGGGTTGATGAAATCCGTCTTGTGGTTGTTGTGTAATCTGAATTGGCAGTTTTCAGTTAGAGATCCTGGTGTTCTGGGGCAGCCTGTGGTGGTGATCTTTTATGTGGTGCTCTACTTACATATGCATGTGTATGGGCTTATGACAGGTCACTGATCCTTCAGTGACCTGCCCCCTTTTTTACATAATGCATATAATACTTTGGGCTTAAAAAAAATGTTTACATCCAGCAAAATGGCAGCGCCTGCGCAGCTGCATCTCAGCAAGCGGATAGATGCTACTGTGCTAGCGCCATTTACATGTTGCTGAATGTAATTTTTTTTCTCTAAGCCCACATTATTATATACATTATGGAAAATAGGGGGCAGGTCACTGAAGGATCAGTGCCCTGTCATAAGCCATACAGATGAATATGTAAGCAGAGCACCACACAGGCCCATCCCAATGCACGGAGATATAAATAGGAAACTTCAAACAATGATCAAAGAAAATCTACAAAGCTGATTTTTTTTCAGATGAGTTATCATTTTAATACTTATGACAGCACCAATATGGCCCTATCTGTACTTTACTTAGTAAAATGCTGCTGACAGGTTCTTTTTTAAAGGTATTAATTCCTGTTTTCCCCCTCTCCCATGAGAGCACCATCTGATAGAGGGTATCCGCCCACCAGGACAGGAAACCTACTGAATAGAAAGGCGGTACCTCTCCTCCGCATCAGTTCGGTTTTCTGTCCTCGTGGAAGCCTACAAGAAGACACACTTACCCAGGAGGGTGTCCAGGAGTCGGGGATGCCGTCGGTGGTTGAGGAGAGCCGGCCATCGGGTCGGTGCAGCGCATGCAGCAGGAGACCTCTTTGTAAAATGTCCCCTGTCTGCACGGGTCCGGGGCTGCATGCACTGTGGGGTGTCCCACCGATGTGCACCAGGACAGGCTCCCAGGGCTGCGCATGTTGAATGTCGAGCGGGCCGCCTCGGTCTGCGCTCGGATCCTGGGGCTGCGCGCGCTGTGTGGTGCCCAGCGATGTGCGCAAGAACAGGCTCCTGGGGCTGCGCACGATGAATGCCGAGTGCGCCGGTGAGCGGGCCGCCCGTGTGTGCGCACGTGTGGGATGCAGGAGGCTTCCGGCGCGTCTCGCCGACATAGCGTGCCGGGCACGTCCCTTTCGGGGTCTGCGCACGCGTAGGACGCTGGGAATTTCTAGGGCGTCCTGCTGTCGTCGCGCACCGGTGACGTTATACGTTATCCCGGCTGCACGTGTGCAGGGCAGGATTCCCCTGTGCACAGCACGCCGGATATAGAGGGGAAAAAAAAAAAGATGGAGACGGAGAAATGGAGCTACCCAATATTTAAAGGAGTGGCTCCAAAAAGATGGCGGTAATTGCCTGCAAGTTCCACTATGGATCCACAGCAGCACCAGCCTCTGCAACAGCATTACCAGCAGCTGCCATCTCCGCTGGTATCGCAAGAGCCCCCCAGCATCGGCAGCAGCATAAGGGGCACAATACCAGCCTTACGGTTAGTGGGACCTGCCTGAGGAGTAAGACAATCCATGAATCCTCTGCCAGAGATAGACGTTCTTCAGAGCCAGCTCAGCCTCCGTCTCCGGTACCGTAGATTGATCCACAGGTGGTGAGTGATCTACGTGAATGTGCTTTGCATTAAATCAGGCGTCCCCCTTTTTTTCTGTGTTTCCTTAATAGGGAAGACTCCTGACATGCACCTTCAAACAAAATAATAGGGAGTATGCCCTGTGTAAAGAACATCTGCCTAGTTCCAGTCACAAAGGACTGTCAACAGTGCATACAGCAGACCATAGCGGAGGAGACACCGGGGTTTGCTACGGACCTTAAGTCCATTATTAGATCGGAGGTCCAAGAATCGTTAAGGGATCTGATGACGAAAAAAGAAAGGGCCAGGCCTGAGTCAATGTATTCCGAATCTGAAGGGTCAGTTCAGCTTGAGGAGAATTCAGGTTCAAGATCATCATCCTCTTCTTCGGATAAGGAGATTCTGCTTTCCTACAGAAGATACAGACAGGCTGGTTAGGGCCATAAGATCTACCATGGGCATCTCCAACCCGAAGTCTACTAAATCTGTCCAGGACATTATGTTGGGAGGCCTGGGTCAGAAAAAGATGCTCCTTTCCAGTTAACGAGAACATCAAATTGCTCATTAACAGGGAATGTAAAAGACCAGAGAAGAAGGAGCCGCTACCATCTTCTTCAAAAAGGAGATACCCTTTTGAGGAAGAAGAAGCCGGCATATGGGATAAGACCCCAAGAATTGATGTGGCGGTAGCCAAGGCAGTTAAAAATCCACATTTCCCTTCGACGAGCTAGGAACCCTCACAGATCCTTTAGACAGGAAAGCCGAGACCTTCCTGAAACAGGCATGGGAATCTTTAGCAGGTTCATTAAAACAAGCAATAGCAGCCACCTGCACAGCAAGATCTTTGATGGTATGGTTGCAGCAACTGAGCAACCGCCTAAAGGACAATACCCCAAGAGAGGAGATTCTGACGGATCTACCTCTATTGCAGGGAGCAGCTTCCTTTTTAGCTAATGCCTCAGCGGACTCAGGTTAGCGGCAAGATCGGCAAACCTGTCTAACGCGGCCCGTAGAACTCTCTGGCTTAAAATCTGGTCAGGAGATGCACAGTCCAAAGCCAGATTGTGTTCCATCCCGTGTGAAGGCAAATTCCTCTTTGGGGCAAGCCTTGGATGATATCTTGGACAAGGCAGCGGACAAGAAAAAAGGGTTTCCTACTGTATGATGGCCACAGTTCAAAAGCTCCTTTCGGAGGAGGCGTTATAGTAGGAGCAGGCCATCCAAAAATCCGGAGGACTGGTGAGAGAAAAGACCTTCCAACAAGGGCTTTATGTTTGGAGGATCCTCCTCAAAAATTAGAAAATCCTCCAAGTAATGGGTTGCCCCAGGTGGGAGGAAGGCTGTCCCACTTCCGAACTGCCTGGGAGAAAATCTCAGCCAATACATGGGTGCTTGACATTATGAAAACAGGACTGCGGTTTTTCGTCCGTCCCCAGACACAGTTTCAGGATCTCGTCCCCCAGATCCTGGAAGGAACAGCAGGCCCTAGAAGCAGAAGTACTGCTCTTGCTTCAAAAGAAGGTGCTAGTGGAAATACCTGTTCAGCAGCAGTGGAGAGGATTTTATTCTCCCCTGTTTCTGATAAGGAAACCAGACCAATCTTACAGGACGATAATCTACAGACCATTCAAGATGGAGTCCATAAAGTCAGCAATCAAGATCCTATTCCCGGGCTGTTTTTATGAGCGTCTTAGACCTCAAGGACGCATATTATCATGTCCCCATCCATCAGGAACACCAACAATTTCTAAGGGTAACAGTGCATGTGAGAGGTTAGCTGAGACACTTTCAATACAGAGTGCTGCCCTTTCGTCTGTCCATGGCCCCTAGAATATTTACCAAAATAATTTTGGAAGTAACGGTACACCTGCGGGAGAACTACATACTAGTGGTGCCTTACTTGGACGATTTTTTAGTGGTCGGCAGGATGGAGCAGGAATGCAGTGCTCATCTAAGTTTCATCCAGAGCACCATGTCCAGTCTAGGCTGGATGATAAATATAGAAAAGTTAAGGCTCCAGCTCCGGAAGGTTCAATCCTTCTAAGGGCTCATCATAGACTCAGAAAAACAACTCTGTCTCCTTCCAGAGGAAAAGAAACAAAAGAGGATAGCCCTAATGTCGGCAATACTGTCCAGACCGACCATATCCATGAGAAAGGCTATGTCCATTCTAGGTTCTATGACCTCAAGCATTCCGGCAGTACAAGTGGGCCCAGTGACTATCCAGGGTGTTACAGCAGGATGTCCTAAAGGGGGAAAAGAGACTGTCTGTTCGTCTAGAGGGAAAGTTCGTACTTTCTCAAGAGACTAAGTACCATAACCTGGTGGCTAAATCCAGAGAATCTGTCATGTGGCGTCCCATGGTCCCTCCCAATATCACACTTGATGGTGACTGACCCGAGCGCATAGGGATGGGGAGCACATCTCAGAGACAATTTAATATAAGGGGTCTGGTCCGAATCACAAGCAGGAAGCTCCTCTCTACAACTACAGAGAACTACTCTCCATAAAATATAGAATTCCTTCCCAGGTTAGAGGGCAGTCATGTCCGTATCTTATCAGACAACCGAACCTCCGTAGCATGTATCAATCATCAGGGAGGCACAAGGTCCAGACCATTAATGCTACTATCTCAGCAAATCCTTCAGATGATGGAAGAGCACCAACTGCAGATATCAGCCTTACATATAAAGAGGAAGGGCAACGAGGAAGCAGATTCCCTCAGCCGGACAGCCTTGAGACAAGGGGAATGGGAACTAGATCCATCGGTATTTCAGCAGATTGTGAATCTTTGGGGGCAGCCAGAAATAGATCTTTTTGCGAGCAGGAAAAACAAAGACAAACAGGTTCTGTTCCCTAGACCCAAGAGAAAGGCCATATGCGGTGGATGCGCTACAAATCCCTTGGAACTTTCATCTAGCGTACGCATTCGCTCCGTTGATGTTAATCCCGGCAGTACTCTGGAAGATTCGGGAGGAGAGGGCATTGCTCCCTTTGGGCCGAAAAAAAAAACATGGTTCTCATGGCTGAGGAGAATGTCCTTGACAGACTCCTGGGTTCTCCCGGATATTCTGGGTCTCCTCAAGCAGGGCCCAGTGCTACATCCTCAGAAATCAGGTCTTCATTTGATGGCCTAGATTTTGAGAGGGCATTACTGATACAAAGGGCTTTCTCTCCGGCCTTGGTAGCTACTCTGATGCCAAGCAGGAAGCCCATAACAACTAAAATTTATGGCAGGATATGGGCAAAATTTCCAACTTTCTCAGAAAAATGTTTAGAATTGAGAGTCCTCAGTGGTTGATACCTTTTTAATGGCTAACTGAAAAGATGGTAACAAATTGCAAGCTTTTGAGACTACTCCGGTCTCTTCATCAGGCAAAGACTAATACAACATCTGAAGAATCACATATTTATACACAACAGGACACAGGAATAGTGCAATGAATAAGACAAGTGACGTAAAGCAGAACTATCCATATGGGAGAGGGATGAACAGTTGTGGCAATAAATGTTGGACCAGTTCATAGATAAGGAGTGAATGTTTTATTGTCCTCTGATTGGGGTCTGGTAATGTTTTGTGATGCTCCCACAGGGTCCTAGGAGCAAATTCCTTAATTGATGTAAAAAGTCATAAATCCATGTGATAGGTTCATTCCAGCATTGAGAGTGTCAAAGGTCGTCATCAGTTTGTATTCACAAACTCTCCTGTGTCTCTGAGATGTGAAATTACCCTTCAATACAAGTAATTTCATGTCTTTCATGTCATGTCATAACTTTCTCACGGCAGCCAGTTGGGGGTTCAATCCCGATTAGACATATCCTGGAATTCCTTTAGAGAGGTCTGGAGATGGGTCTGGCCACTAGCACCCTTAAGGTGCAGGTATCTGCTTTAGGGGCCCTTTACAACTCCAATCTGGCAGCAGATAGGTGGGTGATCAGGTTCATCAAAGCTTGTCAGAGGTCTAGACCAGTACCAGCTCCAAAAATGCCTCTTTGGGATTTAAACTTAGTCCTGGATGCATTAACGAGATCACCCTTTGAACCCTTACAGGACGTATCGGACAAAAATTTGACACTCAAGACAGTAGATTTAGTAGCCCTGACATCGGCATGTAGGGTCAGTGATTTGCAGGCCCTATCAATTACTCATCCCTTTATGCAGGTGTTAGAGGATAGAGTCGTGTTGAGACCTGACCCAGCATATCTCCCCAAAGTGGCCTCCAAATTTCACAGAAGCCAGGAGGTAATCCTTCCCTCCTTCAGTGAACCAAGATCTGAAGAAGAACACAGACTCCACACGCTAGATGTCAGGAGAGCCCTGATCCACTACCTAGACAGAACTAGACAGAGTAGAAGGTACAAGACCTTATTTGTATCTTTTCAGGGAAGAAAGAAAGGGGGTAGTGTCTCAAGGTGGTCGTTAGCTAGATGGATTAGGGATGCCATCAGCTTAGCCTACACCTCTAGTGGAAGACCAGTTCTGGAAAATCTGACAGCCCATTTCACCAGGGCTGTGACGACCTCCTGGGCCGAGAGAGCGGAGGTTTCCATCGAAGAAATATGTAAGCCAGCCACATGGTCTTCCCCTACTACCTTCTATTGGCACTATCGTCTCAATCTATCCTCCTCTGCTGACCTATCCTTTGGAAGGAAGGTGTTGCAAGCGCTGATCCCTCCCTAGGGTGCTTCAGTCTATATAAATCTCTCAGGTGGTGCTGTCATGGGAGAGGGGGAAAAATCTAAGTTACTTACCGTTAACAGGATTTTACAGAGCCCATGACAGCACCCTTATATTCCCTCCCCCGCTTTTATCACTTATGGTGTGCACTATTAGGGGTGTTAAGAAAAATGTTTTTTGATGAAGGTTGTGCTAACTGTCTGGAGGTCCTCTCCTGCTCTGAAACAAAACTGATGCAGAGGAGAGGGTACCGCCTTTTTATTCAGTAGATTTCATGTCCTGGTGGGCGGATACCCTCTTTCAGGTGGTGCTGTCATGGGCTCTGTAAAATCCCTTTAACGGTAAAGAACTTAGATTTTCTGTTCCATTTAATTATTGTATGATTGTCACTTTTATAAAGCCATTTAAGGTCAAATGGTTAATTTATAAAATATGAATTAAACATACCAATGGGCCTGGCAACCCCATTTTCTGGATAGACTGATTGAAGGAGGGAAAAGCTGGTTATTGTGAAGCCTGAGTTCTTCAGACAAACTTTAGCTTTGGTTTTATTCACTGCAAATCCAAGGGTGTTTTTTCTTTGCTACAAATTGGGAGCCACATTTAAGGGATAATCCAGGACTATTTCTTTTTTTTTATTACTGGCCTAAGAACTAACAGGCAGGTAATTGCTAACTGCCTACTGTTGTACCCAGCGCCAATCTCTGTTGGCATATAGAGCTGTGATGTCGACAGAGCAGCGGCTTTTCTTCCACTCTGCTCTGACCGCCGACGTCATGCTGATTGACGGCCGATGTCATGCTGATTGACGGCCGATGTCATGCTGATTGACGGCCGACGTCATGCTGATTGACGGCCGACGTCATGCTGATTGACGGCCGACGTCATGCTGATTGACGGCCGACGTCATGCTGATTGACGGCCGACGTCATGCTGATTGACGGCCGACGTCATGCTGATTGACGGCCGACGTCATGCTGATTGACGGCCGACGTCATGCTGCCTGACTGCATGACGTCGACAGCAGCTCAGAAGAAGAGCTGCTCTGCTCACATGGAGTAGGTGACTTACTGGCAGGAACGGTCGGTGATGACTCTGAGCAGGCGCCATGTAGAACAAGAAGGTAATTGCCTATTTGTTTTAAGGCCCATAGTAAAAAGAAAAAGTCCTGAACAATCCCTTTAATATTGCATAGTTATGTTGAAAAATGTTTGTTGTGGTCCCTCAAGGATAAACGTTGGCTACGTACTGCAAGTTGAAGAGATTAGAGAGTGCAGTCTGTGCTGTCAGAGCAGTTTTAGGGGGCGATGTCTTTAATTTAAGTTTTACTTCGTAACGTGAGGATATGATATGATGAAGTGACACATAATGCTCCTTGACAGCACATTTCATTATGGAAGAGTTAATGTGACGTCTAGATGTCGGTGCGTGTATAATGTATGAATAATTATGAACAGATGTAAATAATTTGTCTTCAGGTTCTGCCTTTGTCGTTATAATAAAAGCGCAGCTTTGGGTATTTTACGCTCCCTTCTATGTTGTTGACGATGCCATTCCTTCTGTTCTGAAAAACTGTGCCAATGGTAGTCGTTCCATCTTTGGCATGAAATTCCCCTACCCTCCCACTGAACTTTACAGATGAACACCTGGTATTGAATAACATAAGCTGTAAAAGATCTCTTAAAGCAATTGTTGTGTTCCTTCTGTGTATTACCTATTGGCAGGTCTCAGAGGTGAGTGGGCGTAGAAGTGTAGGCGTTCACAAACGGATCAGTTGTCAGCAAAGAGTAAGAACTATGGAGTGTTCTGTATGAGAAGGAACGGATGTGTGTCTATGTAAAGTTTTTAGAACTATGTAAAGTTTCTGTTTAAGAAAAAGGTCTACTTGACCTGCCGAAAGAAAATAAAGTTAAAAAGGAAGGGAATTCCAGCATCAAAATCTTCAAATAGAAAAAAAAAAGTTGCAATTCCAAAGCAAACGCGTCATGTGTCATTGCATGTGACTAACGACGCCTGTCTAAAATGCGTTTGCTAGCCATAGGCAATTGTGACTTTTTACATCAATTTTTGCAATAGAGTTGAAAAGGAAGGGAATTCCAGCATCAGAATCTTCAATAAAAACACTATGTAAAGTTTTTACTCACAGCCCTGCTTATATAGGTCATTTTATATGTTTTCATATGGAAGATCTGAGCTTCCAGTTATATTAATGAGTATACAGGGTTTATGCAGCTATATGTTATAAATTAGAATGTGGACATCATATTCAGTAGTTGTAGAGCTATTTGTGGTTCTGGTCTCATAAGTGACAATGTTGGGTCTCCGGACCTTCAGAACAAGAGCATTTCTGTTAGGACTGGAGCTAAGTGATGGTTATGATCACTTGCACAGATGTTGGATTGTTTGGTAATGTGCAGTCTTCAGTAACTCTGCAGTGTTAACTTGAGAGCTCTAACAGTCATACCCCAGCCAAGATCACCGGCCAGGTCAGATCTGCAATGTAGGAAATGTCTGGCTAGCTATAATTTGCTATATTACTTAAGGATTTGAAATCTGGGCCATCCAGCTTTCTGAGCCAATAATATGTCATCTCCTGAGTACAAATCTCCCACGCATGGAGAGAAATGGAACAGAGAAGCAGTTTATTCGGAGACACCTCCATAGTGGGCGGTCGCTGGGTCCCACTAGTGTAAACCGTCACTGTAGTGGCCTTTATGCTGGCTTTGGTTTTTTATAAAAATATTCTGCATGTTTAATACTTGTTCTCCTGGATTAGCAGGCTGGCTCTTAGCATACTCTACCCCTGTATATGACATATCAACATTGATGAAAGATGGGCACATAATGTATGATCAGCTGGTGGTGGTCCCTCTTTATTTTTATGCTATAGTAATGAATGGTCAGCACATGTTCTTCGGCCTGCCAGGAGCGCGCTGGTTATTTTTTCCGTTTTGTGGTGGCACCGGAGGTCCTGGCATAAAGTATAAATGAGGTCTGAGTTTCCTGGCTCCTGAAGTAAAGTACACATTATAAACATGACTTACGTGTGTATGGAATATTTTTAAGATCCTTAGAATGACGTCTACTACTAACTACTTTTATATATACACTGTTCAGAAAAATAAAGGGAACACTCAACTAACACATCCTAGATCTGAATGAATGAAATATTCTCATTGGATACTTTGTTCTGTACAAAGTTGAATGTGCTGACAACAAAATCACACAAAAATCATCAAATTTATTAACCAATGGAGGCCTGGATTTGGAGTCACCCACAAAATTAAAGTGTAATGTAATGTCCTTAAAACAATTCAGAATGATGCTCAGTAGTGTGTGTGGTCTCCACGTGCCTGTATGACCTCCCTGTGCTTGTATGACCTCCCTACAACGCCTGGGCATGCTCCTGGTGAGGCGGCGGATGGTCTCCTGAGGGATCTCCTCCCAGACCTGGACTAAAGCATCCGCCAACTCCTGGACAGTATGTGGTGCAAGGTAACGTTGGTGGATGGAGCGAGACGTGATGTCCCAGATGTGCTCAATTGGATTCAGGTCTGGGGAATGGGCAGGCCAGTCCATAGCTTCAATGCCTTCATCTTGCAGGAACTGCTGACACACTCCAGCCACATGAGGTCTGGCATTGTCCTGCATTAGGAGGAACCCAGGGCCAACCGCACCAGCATATGGTCTCACAAGGGGTCTGAGGATCTCATCTCGGTACCTAATGGCAGTCAGGCTACCTATGGCGAGCACATGGATGGCTGTGCGGCCCTCCAAACAAATGCCACCCCACACCATTACTGACCCACTGCCAAACCGGTCATGCTGAAGGATGTTGCAGGCAGCAAATCGCTCTCCACAACGTCTCCAGACTCTGTCACATGTGCTCAGTGTGAACCTACTTTCATCTGTGAAGAGCACAGGGCGCCAGTGGCGAATTTGCCAATCCTGGTATTCTGTGGCAAAATTCCTGTACAGTGTTGAGCTGTGAGCACAACCCCCATCTGTGGACGTCGGGCTCTCAGACCATCCTCATGGAGTCGGTTTCTAACTATTTGTGCAGACACATGCACATTTGTGGCCTGCTGGAGGTCATTTTGCAGGGCTCTGGCAGTGCTCCTCCTGTTCCTCCTTGCACAAAGGCGGAGGTAGCAGTCCTGCTGCTGGGTTGTTGCCCTCCTATTGGCCCCTCCACGTCTCCTGGTGTACTGGCCTGTCTCCTGGTAGCGCCTCCAGCCTCTGGACACTACGCTGACAGACACATTGAGTTTGTTAGAAAATTATCAAATTCACCATGGTCTAAGTGCAGCACAGTGTATTGTGGTTCAGTAATATACCGTATAAGCCGAGATTTTCGGCCCATTTTTTAGGGCTGAAAGTGCCCCTCTCGGCTTATACTCGAGTCATATACCGGGGGGTAGGTGGGGGAGGGAGAGCGCAGCTGTCCTATATACTCACCCCCTCCTGGCGCTGTCTCTGCAGCTCCTGCTCTTCTCCCACGATCTCCGGCGCCTGTGTTCAGCGGTCATGTGGTACAGTTCATTAAAGTCATGAATATGCGCATATTCATGACTTTAATGAGCGGTACCACATGACCGCTGAAGTTAGGCATAGCTGCCGGAGACCGTGGGAGAAGAGCAGGGGTTCAGAGATCGCGCCAGGAGGGGGTGAGTATAAGCGCACTGCTGTGTCCTCGCGTCCTCTGGCTGTGAATGTTCAGGTCAGAGGGCGCGATGACGTGGTTAGTGCGCGCCGCGCCCTCTGCCTGAGCATTCACTGTCGGAGGACCTGGAAGACAGGGGCGTGCAGCGTTGGAACTGGGACATGTGAAAATTGCAGGTGCCAGGGCCTGAGCCTGCGGTGACACTGGCACCTGTCCCCAATAGCGCGCCTGTGTCCCCGCCTGCTCAGGACACCGGCACCTGGCCCCCAGCGACGAGAGGTGAGTATGTCATTTTTTTTTTTCATTTGCAGCGGCAGCTTAAGGGACCTATTCTATCATATGGGGGCATAATCTATGGAGCATCTTGTGGGGCATAATACATGGGGCACAATCTATGGAGCATCTTGTGGGGCATAATACGTGGGTAGCATATGGGGCATAATCTATGGAGCGTCATATGGGGGCATAATACATGGGGCAGCATATGGGGCACAATCTATGGAGCATCTTGTGGGGCATAATACATGGGGCAGCATATGCGGCATAATCTATGGAGCATCTTGTGGGGCATAATACATGGGCAGCATATGGGGCATAATCTATGGAGCATCTTGTGAGGCATAATACATGGGGCAGCATATGGGGCATAATCTGTGGGGCATAATATATGGGGCAGCATATGAGGCATAATCTGTGGAGCAGCATATGGGGCATAATCTATGGAGCAGCATATGGGGCTCCTGATTCAATATGGCTATTCAAAAACATTTAACCCACTTTAATTTTACTTTTATTGGTATCTATTTTTATTTTTGAAATTTACCAGTAGCTGCCTCATTTTCCACCCTAGGCTTATACTCGAGTCGATAAGTTTTCCCAGTTTTTTGTGGCAAAATTAGGGGGGTCGGCTTATACTCGAGTATATACGGTATTTAATACTTTTATCTTAAAGCTGGAATTGAAGTCAAAAAGTTTCTATCGACTCCATAGTTGGGACTTCAAGTACAGGCCGGAAAAATGTAGTATTACAAGGAGGTGAGATAACAGACTCCAAAGAGAAGGCGATTATCAAATAGCACATTGGCTGTGAGTGCACAAACAAAGACACAATATGCACTGCTCAAATAAAGAACACTTGCACATCTCAGTATAACACCAAGTCAGTTAAGCTTCATTCATATCAATCTCTCCAATTAGGAAGCAGAAGTGGTTGTAAATCATTTTCACTTGCTTTCGTGTAAATGTAAGTGTCGACAGGTGCACAGAAGAGGCGACAGCAAGAGATCCCTATAGGGAATGGTTTTGAAAGTGTTGAATACTGACAATTACACTCTACATATCCTGCCTGACTGATTCTTCACTAGTTTTGCTCCTGTCCTTATCACTACTGGTAGCATTCGGCAGTAGATGCACTCATTCACATTGTGCAGGTAGTTCAGCTCCTCCTGGAATGTTACATCCATATGTGTGTCTTCGCAAGGTTCCCTGTGGCTCATAGCATAGTCTCAAGAGCATGCAGTAGATAGCATGACGTGGGTCGTTACATGAGAACAGCCAGGCAAGGTTTTAGGAGAGCATAATCTTTGCAGCAATGTCGGTCACTGCTCCTTTGAGCAAGGAGGAATACTACCAGAGCCCTAAAAATGTCCTCCAGATGGATACTGGTATGCATTGCATGTTTCTGAACAACCAGACTCCATGAGGCTTGACATCCTGTAGTGGGAGTTTTGGTCACAGCCCAACACCATGCAGTTTGATTGGCATTTTCCATAAGGCACCAAAATTGGCGGGTCTACCACTGGAGCCTGTTCTCTTTACCGATGAGATCAAGTCCACGCGTGCAAAGATATGAAAGTATCTGGTGATGCCGTGGGGAACATTATGCTACTTGCAATATCTTCCAGCATGACTGGTTTGATGGTGTGTCAGTGATGGTCCAGGAACGCATTTCCTTGCATTTCCTCAGTGATGGCTAACCGTACCCTGACTGCTGTTGGGTTCCGAGATGAAAACCAGAGAGCCATTGTTAGACCATAATCTGGTGCAATGGGTCCTGGGTTACTCCTGTTGTAGGACCATGCCCATCCTCATGTAGCCTGGGTGTGTAGGTAGTTCCTGGATTATGATCATTTTAATGCCATTAACTGGCCCTCATATTCCAAAGACATGATTCCATTTGAGAACCTCTGAGACATTATGTATCAGGGCATCTATAACCACAAAATAGATTTTTGGGGTGATTTTGAATTCAGACCTGAGTTGTTGATCTTGGTTTCCATTGGCTGTTGATTCATAGTTTTCTTCTCTACAAATTACATAATCTGTTATCAGTGAAATCTGATGTGAAATTTAAAGGGGTTGTCTTACAAAGTACATTTTAATTAATAGATCTTGGAATAATAATGGGTTCCACGTTTAGATTTGTTATGGAAAAATGTTCCTATGCTTAGATCTTATGTTATATTTGATGTATCTGACCATGCAGAGCTGCTATAGTTCATGATCGGCATGAACCACAGCTCCTGAAGAGGAGTGGAAACGTAAGTGACGTATGATAAGTGTGTATACAGAGGACACGAGGGCTTGCAGCTGTGCCTTCTAAGGTGACACATTTCCTTGTCTGTTTAGTCTGTATACTCGCTTATCACTTATGCTGACCAGGAACTATGCTATGTGCCAACCATGATCTGCAGCAGCTTTGCATGGTCAGACACAACAAATAAGACAGTATATATCATGGGCACATTTATAAGACTATCTCAGCACAGGAACATTTTTTTTTAACATATCTAAGTGTGAGATCTATTAATGAAAATGTACTTTGTGGAACAAACCCTTCAAGTGTTCACTTAAACCCAAACCTCCACTTTCAACAGAAAAATTATTTTGCAGTGTAATTGTTTTACCTAATGACTCTTAAGGCTACGTTCACTATTTATTCTACTCCTGATTCTGGTTAACAACTACTGATGTAAAATACTGACCATTCAGAGGAAAAGTATCATGGAAACATGTCACCACTTCTGTATTTATCACCTACTCCTGATTTTGGCTTACAAATACTGATGTCAAATACTGACCAAGTACTGAACATGTGAATGTGACCTAATCAATGTTTTTGCGGTTTACGCTCAGTACACATTAGCTATGCTATGCTGCAGGAACCACTAATCTAGGCAAAGCTCTTCTGCTTGCTAGGCCACAGTCTTCATTGTGGAAATGCGGATCATACCATCTTCAAAATTGCAGCACTTATTCCCGCTCTGAAGATTGTATCTAAACAGTCCGATTATGCTGATCAGACTTTGATCCAACTGGTATCACTTTTACTCGGAACTGGAGAGAAAAAAAAACCAAAACGTTTCTCCACCTCCTTCAATTATGTCTGTCCTTGAACATTGGACTGCTTTTGGATGTCATTAGAGTGCGTTCCGTTGTTTCCAATCACCTGTAGACTTGCATTGCCAATAATCCGACCCTCAAATCGAAATCTGACATGTCACCGATTATTTTATTTTTTTTCTTTCCTTTTTTTCTCTGACCCACAATTGCACAGCCCTATAGAATAATATATGTGCAAGTACTACCTGTGAAAATCAGATGTCACTCGTCCAATGTGCATGAGACCCAAGAGTGAGAAGCAGTATCCTGCTTAGCTTAGCACAGCCGGAACCATAGACCTTGAATAGTTTGTGCTGCAGGTAAACGGCAAAAACGTCTATTAGAATAATTCAGAAAAATAATTATACTGCAGAGTTTTGCACTATATTAATTTTACTCTGGAAAGTGGAGGTAAAATATTGAGCAGGGTACATTAACGGGGGTGTTCCCATCTCCAAGATCTTATCCCCAATATGTAGTAGGTGTAATATGAATAATATTAGCAAATATCACCAATTAGAAATGTAGTATAGTTTTTCTGATTCTCTGTCTCTTTCCTTATGTGCAGGCATTGCAGGACCTTGGGTATCCATGGTTACGACAACTGTCACTATATCATTGGTCGTAACCCTGGATACCTAAGGTTCTGCAATGCCTGAACACGAGGAAAGGAACATAGAGAATCAGAAAAACTATGCAACGTTTCTAATTGGAGGGTTTTGCTAAGATTATTATTCCACCTACTACATATTGGGATAGGATCTTGGAAATGGGACTACCCCTTAAATTCAAGTAGGTTGACACAAGCTGAGCCCCACCGGTCTATTCACTGTGTCATCACGGCTGTTCCCAACACGGCAGCTCAGCTCTTATTCTTTACACTAGAGACGGAGGTGAAGTACCAGAGTATGACTACCACGCTGTGAATTGAGCTGTGTAGGAGCTGAAAGCAGCTGATCGATGGGAGTGTCAGACTGATCTTCAGGCTAGGGTCACACAGTGTATATTCTCTCATCCAAGAGAATGTGGCTGATTGTGTTAATCACATTGATTATAGTGTGATCCGACTCTCTTTGATGAGAAGATGGAGAAAATTATTTCTCAATCTTCGTTCTGTCAGACCATGGAAATCAGACCCCATTCAGATGTCATCAGAGTGCAGTCCGATGATTCCTACAGAGTCATTGACTTGCATGGCCCAGTGCGATCAGAGTGTCAGATCAAACTCGGGCATGCTGTGACTTTTCTGTCCGAGGACAAACTCTGAGATGTGCACGGCCTCTTAGAATTAGATTATTCCGAGTATGATCCGGTGTTTTGTCAGATCACGCTCAGGCCGACGTTACGGTCGTTTGCACTCAGGATAGATCATCAGTATAGTAAGCCTAGAAAGCTTCCATTCAGAGAACATAAATGTGCTCCTAGTTCTCTGAAATCTCATACACATGCTGCTTATTGTAACATGGGAAAGACTTGTATTTTGTATAGCATTTTTCTTACCAACACTGTTTTTTGCTGCTCAAAAATGTGATTCAAATGCTCACAGCTTTCCTGACCGGTATCTCTTTTGTGTCCAGGGTGTTTTATGGGACATCCACCTTGTTAACATGTTGGTTATTCGTAATCTAGAAGCAGGGAATGCTAACATCCATATCTGTCCAGCTGCCATGTAACAATATGGCTTCTTCCCACGCAGACATCAGAACAGATGCAGGCTGCCCGCAGCAAAGCCCTATAGTGACCGATATGTGAAGCACTTGTCATGATGTTAGCCAGTATTTGCCAGTGATGCCAGCTATTAGCAGGTCATAGGGGGTGTCCAGTCAGAATTTATTGGTGACCCATCAGTAGGAATGAAAGCAAAGGCCATCTACACCCCCGTATCACCGTATTTTACATTTTAGGGAAGAATGTCTCTGGAACACGATCTGCTGTAGCGACAATAACGGCAGAATAAAAGATGTAACGTCAATCTACCGAAGTAAACGCCTACCTGGTATTCTTTTTTTTTTTTTTTTTTTATCTATTGCCACAGTGGACAAGCACCATGACATTTGAAGTCAGTAGGATGATGGCCACCACATGACTTACATCTGTTATTCCATGGCTGTCTGTATTCCTATATATGGTGTTCTAGAACTCATTATTTACATTATTTCTAATTACATTCTTTATACTTATTGTCATTTTTTAATAACTTTTTCCACGTTCAGTCTTGGCAATACGAAGGTCAGAGGAAACCTGTCCTGGGGTTTGTCCCACGTGAAATTTCCTGTTGTGGGCAATAAACGTGAAATCAAGTAGCAGAACGGAGATCTGGCAGTGCGCTCGGTTCCCTTGATTGCTTAACTGGGTATTTCTCGGCTCTCACTGTCGGGATGTAGAAGGAAGCTAGTGTAGTGAAATATTGGCAGTGCCGCCGCACCGCTCTGCGCCTACAACTAAAATGCCTCCTCCCACGGGAATTGTTTTGAACTCATTTTACTTCCAAATAGCAACAATTCTCCACAGTGTGCTACACTAATTATTGCAACACATTCCGGATGTAGAGGAAATCTCATTTTGGGCCCAAGGACAATTTTTCTTAACTCCTTCTGCATTTACCTGGACTTGTTCTGCTGGCAGAATAGATTGTGCAATTAACTTGTATTAGCTTTTTCTTCAATTTAGTGAACTGTATTTTTCTTTCTTATGATATTGAAAAAAGTTCCTATTGATAGGTTTTTATTCAACTACATGCTTAAAAAATGAATGAATTTCCAGTGGGTGAGAACAGATCCAGCCCTAAAGCTAGCTGTATACCCAAGGCTAGGTTCACACCAGTATTAGGTATTCTATTTTTCTTTTCCACTATAGAAACAGAAAAAAAAAAGTCAAGAAGTAAAGTCATCGGTAAGTGATAGGCCTTTTCACTATATTGGGGTCTGTTGGACTTCCATTTGGTTTCCTGGAAAAAAATATCACAGCATGCTGCACTTTTCTTTTGGAAGAAATGACTAAACCTGTGATGGAGGCAACTAATTAATGCTCAAACATGGATGTGAACAAAGGCTTAAATATCTGTTGCTCATTTGTCCAGACAGCTATTTCTCCTGACCTTCACAATACACACGTCAACTGTTTGTGGTCCAGCACTCCCAACCATTCTTTACCTCAACATTTGCAGTGGAGTGTAAGTCAGGACTCCACCGCATACATTAGCTGATTCTGCTGAAATCACTAGGTTGGACCTACCGTATATTGATTTAGTGTGTAGGACCATATTCAATGTCAAGAGCACAAAGTTTTAAGACCCCTAATTTTCCCATACACATTAGCCTAATGTCAGCTAAACCAGCTGATATGAACGGGTTTGGATGTCTGTGATGTTTGGGGCCCCGGATAATTTATTATCCTAGGAGTTAAGGATCCAGCATGCCCTATATTGGATTGCTGATACTTTTGTTCACCTAGTGATGAGACATGTCTGGCGGTGGCTCTCCTAGCGAGGACAGGAGGTCTCAGCAGAATAATGTGTATGGAAAAGCCGGCCAAGTGATCAGTCGCATCATTGTTCATCTGACGGCCATCTAATTTGTACGGCAGGCTTAACCGTCTCACATAGCGACACACCAGCGGTCCCAACAACTATCAGGATTGCTGGTGTGTCGCTACATGATCGCTACTGAGCTGCCAAACAGGCAGCGATCAGGACAGCGACACTGCTGTTAACGTCGCCTAGTTACCCGCAGTGTATGTTGGATACCAGCCCGCTGATGCAGGGAGCTGGTAACCAAGGTACGTCGGGTTTCCAGGCACAGCCCCGCGCCTGGAAACCCAATGTGTACCTTGGTTACCAGTAGATCGCTGGTCTCCTGCCTGTCACTCGCAGCGATGCGTGCTGGCCAGCGGGAGACAAGCGATCAAAAAAAAAGTCCTGGCATTTCTGACACGACCAGCGTTTCACAGCAGGGGCCTGATCGCTGGTACTGTAGGTGTCAGACATAGCGAGATCGCTGTTTAGCAGCGATCTCGCTATGTGAGTCGGGGCCCTAAGGTTCAAGTTGTCCTACCCGCCAGTTTTCTGACCATCTCATTTGCATGCAGACCTCCCGACTCTTCTCTGATAGATGATGGTGGGGGCTATGGGGACTGGTGATAAGCCAAGGCGTCTGGCAGCGGCTTTCTCCCAAATGAAAACACAGAAACCTTTGATTTAATGCCCTCACCAGTAGTCCTGCTGGGAGTAATTTCATTGTGCCCAAAAAGCATAGCCTGATCCATCTTAACCCATACTTGTAGATTTATGCCACTACGAGGACATCCATAGGGCTGATCTTTTTTTTATGATATATATTCCATAAGTCTTAGACTATTGCAACGGCATATGTTTTTCTATGAAACCCAGGAGCATTTGGGGGTTGGGCACTACAAGTAGAGACGGTTCGGCACTGCCCGGTCATCCTCTCCATTCTACGTGATTGCCAGGTTTCTTCTGCCGTACACACAGTGGAGTCCTGACCATCAACTAAAGCGTTGCATGGAGGCTCTTCAGAGTGTTTTTCCTTAAAATGCCAAAGTGTTTCGGAGAAAAATATATCCGGCTGCAATCAAGCTGCCAACCTCCGATTCACGCTGCCTATGATTTGGGTTCACTTTAATAGAAAACATGGGATGCTGAGAATTTGAGCAAACAAGTGGTGCAGCAGGCTGTGCCATGGATTATCGTGTTTTCAGTATTGGGCTGTAAATACGTATATATCTGGGGCAGGTTTTCTCTAGATGCTGCAATTCAGAAAATTTCATCACGGAGCCATCTGTTTAATGTGCTGTAGATCCGTCTGCGGTCACTAATCTGTTATTTCCTATCAGCAGCTATTAGGATTGTGAAGCGTTGTATTTGTGTGATAACAGAGCTGTTATGTATACACTGTATTATTTTCTGCTCTTTGTGATGTTATGATGAGAAATGTTCCGTTTCACAATGTTGTACTTTCAGTTCAGCCATCATTCTGCACAACACGGTGGAACTTGTGGAGCGTTTTCACCATGACGGATGTCCTGCCCAAATCTCTTATGACACTTGTATTTATCATTTATTTTCAGGACAGTTTAAATTGCTGGAGCAAGACCGGGATATTAAGGAGCCAGTGCAGTATTTTAACAGTGTGGAGGAGGTGGCTAAAGCGTTTCCTGAGCGGGTCTACGTCATGGAGGAAATAACGTTCAACGTCAAGGTAGCCAGGACAAATATTTATCACTGCTGTAATGAAGTGGAGACGACGCTTTGTTTTGTCGTAGGATCTTGTTCTTTACTTGCTTTGGTTTGAAAGACGTGACGGAAAAGAGATTTTATTTTTATTTTATTTTTTTCTTGAATGTGGAAAAAAAAACATCCAATAATAGCAACCTAAAGAACCGTCATTCTCCATAACCTAGAGCAGGGGTTGGTAATTTATTTTCCCAAAGGGGCCACATGAAACACTGACTCTGGAGGACGAACCTAGACCCAACTTAGAGGGCTTGTTCACTTGTCTTAAACTGCAGCTGGGTAGTAGCTTAACCTTGCTGTACTCTCCTTCCCTGGATTCACAGTCAGGTCGCCACCGCTGCTCCTGGATCCTGGGATTGGCTTGAGTCTTGTAAACAGTGCAGCGGACAATCGGTGAGCTCAGGACTCTGACAGGGCGATCCGTCTTCACTGACTGAGCTCACTGATTGGCACGCTATCACGGTGATTTCAGCACCGGGGCCAATGGCAGACATCGGATGCGGTGGCGGAGACATGCTGGTGGATCCAAAGAAGATGAGTATAGTGTGGTGGTTTTATAATAAACTGCAACTAGTGGTAACTTAATTAAGACATAACAATCGCTTTAATTCTGCTCATTATTATAGATTTTATCACTTAATATTGAGCAGAATTAAGTAAGTTGGCTCGCTGCCACTGCTAATACACATTACGATAGGGCTGATTTAAAAGCTGTATTAGCAGATAATCAAAATCATATAATTTATGGCTTGTTTATAAATCATCTATCAAAAAACTGACCGTCACATCCAAACACAAATTAGGTCTGAACTGGTGCGTACCTAGAGTAACCAACTCAAATACAATCAAACAAATAAGGCAGCACTCTGCAGCGCCATAGCATGCAAACATGAAATATGAAAATTGAATTACATTACTGCATTAGAAATGTGAAAAATTGAGAATGCTTAGTGCATAAATTGGCCAATTCATGTGTACCTGGCAGCCACAGTAAGGCGATTCTCTTTAGCCAGGACCTAATGCCAATCCTCTCTTAGACAGTCTACATCTCTCTGGAAACCTAATGTGAATCCTCTCTTAGACAGTCTACATCTCTCTGGGAACCTAATGTGAATCCTCTCTTTAGACAGTCTACATCTCTCTGGGAACCTAATGTGAATCCTCTCTTGGACTAATGTCTATATCTCTATGGAGGCGTAGGATCCTGTTGCAATTAAAAATACCTGAGGCTAAGGGGCGGAGTGCTCAGTCAGAAGGCTAAGGGTATTGTAGATGTACAGGGGTTGGACAAAATAATGGAAACACCTAACGTTTTGGCATCATAATCTTCGAACATGTTATAAACATGCAAACCGTGACATATGGTAATGTTTTGTAGTTGATTATCTGTGTTATGTGATGTGTATGTAAATTAACTGTTTGTTTTACATAATTGTAAGAACATTGATGAGAACCTGATACCAATGGCAGAACTCTCGGATTTTCAAAGAGGCCAAATTGTTGGTGCTGGTATGGCAGGCGCTAGTGTAACCGAAAGTGCCCGAATGCTTGGCGTGTCAAGAGGTACTATCTCCAAAGTAATGACTGCGTTTGAAAGAGAAGGAAAAACGTCTGCAGCAAAGCACAGGTCCGGCCGAAAGTCGAAGTTGACTGAGAGAGACCGTCGGACTCTAAAGCGAATTGTGAGAGAGGATCACAAGACCACGGCTCCGAAAATCACTGCTGAGCTCAATGAACACCTACAGAACCCAGTTTCCACGAAAACTGTTCGTCGGGAGCTGAACAAATCTGGATTGCACGGAAGAGCTGCAATTCGAAAACCGCTGCTCTCAATGACAAATGTTTCCAAGCGTTTAGAGTGGTGAAGAAACCTCCAGAATTGGTCCCTCGAGCAGTGGAAACGTGATGTTCTCAGACGAATCATCGTTTACCCTATTTCCGACCTCCGGCCGCGTGTACGTTTGGAGACAGCCGAAAGAAGCATTCCATCCAGACTGCCTTCTCCCAATCGTAAAACATGGCGGAGGTTCTGTGATGATCTGGGGTGCTATTTCATGGAGATCTGCCGGGCCAATGATATCCCTTCATGGAAGAATTAACGGCCGCAATTATTTAGGCATTTTGGGCGGCCAAGTGCATCCTATGGTTCAAGCACTGTTCCCGTAGGGTACCGCCATCTTTCAGGATGATAATGCACCAATTCATACAGCTAGAATCGTTAAAGCATGGCACGAGGAACATTGTAATGAAGTTGAGCATCTCATCTGGCCCCCACAATCCCCAGACCTCAACATTATTGAGCATTTATGGTCGATTTTAGAGATTCAAGTTAGACGTCGATTTCCGTCGCTCAAAGATCTGGAGGGTGTTTTAACTGAAGAATGGGCTAAAATTACTTTGGAAACAATTCACACCTTGTATGAATCCATACCTCGGAGAATTGAGGCTGTAATCTCCGCAAAAGGTGGACCTACACCATATTAAACTAACTTTTGATGATGTTTCCAGGTGTTTCCATTATTTTGTCCAACCCCTGTAATGCATGTTCATTATTTTCTGTTATAGTGTATGGGGCTATTTTTGTACAGCGAATATTTTTATCTGAGAAAACGTTTGTATTCTGTGCCTCACACTTGTCTGAGTGCTTGTTTCGTTGCTAGACCGAGCTATTTTTTGTTGTTGTTGTGCACACCACTTGTAAACCAGGAAGCAAACCACCATGAATAACAGCCTTTGACCTGCATGATGGCCATTACATGTCACTCACCAGGTGAGATTATTGTAGTGATCCATCCAGTTATGTAAGTTGAAAAAATGAATAGTCATATTGAAAGAATAACAAAGCACAATGCCATTCAAATAAGTTCTGTAAATAATAAAGGTCGATTGCCACCAGTTTTGCATCTGACGTCAAGGCAGTCCGGTGGCTGTCTGTGAGATCTTCAGTGAACTTTCTTACAAGTAGAGACCAAAAAATCCTTCCCCACTCCGACATGAGTGCAGAACAGGCAGCACTTGATACACTCCCTATAGACACAGTAAACAATGCGCCATAAACAAACATAGACGTAGCGATGAGTTGTGATAAATCGTAATGTATAGGTTTGTTGTGATCCCAGTCCTCTAGTTTTAGTCTCATTTTGTGGCTGATCTTTATATGAATAAAATGCCTTTGGAAGTACCGTATATGAATTCAGAGAAATATATACAGAATAACCCTATGGACATACCAAAGTAATATGGCATATCTCTTTTTGCCAGGTCTAAAACTATATTATTATTGAATACTACAATTCCAATAAAATCTGTTTAGAAGTGCGATGATTTCTAAATGCACTGAAATGCTTTTTCATAAGGGAATCTGTCAGTAGGATCAATTCTCCTAAACCATCTATATGGGTCATATAATTTAGATTGTGAGCCCAAACGGGGACAGTGCCAATAATGTCTGTAAAGCACTGTGGAATTAATAGCGCTATATAAATGAATAAAATAACGAAATAAATATAGGAAGCTGAATAAAATGATACCTTGATATCTGCGATCCGATGTCTTATTCCAGAATTATACACATTTTTCTCTTAAAATCATGGCCAGAAGTGTTGGCACCTTTGAAATTGTTCCAGAAAAAGAAGTATTTTTCACTGAAAATTATTGCAATTACACAGGTTTTGTTATACGTATGTTAATTTCCCTTGTGTGTATTGGAACAACAGGAAAAAAAATAAAGGAAAAAAGCTAAATTGGACATAGTTTCACACAAAACCCCCAATATGGTCAGGACAAAATTGTTGACACATTCCGAAATTGTGGGTAAACAACTTTGTTTTAAGCACGTGATGCTGGTTCAAACTCAACTGTAGCAAGTAACAGGTATGGACAATATGAAAATCACACCTGAAACTAGACAATAAGGGAGAGATTAACTAGAATCTTTGCATTGTATGTTTGTGTGTACCACACTAAAGGTACTGTCACACTAAGCGATCGCACCAGCGATCACGACAACGACACGACCTAGCAGAGATCGTTTGTACATCGCTATATGGTCGCTAGTTAACTTCCAAACAGGAAGATCTCATAAACGACACATCAGCGATCTGTATAACGACCTCGGTGGTCGTTGGGACATGCCACACAGCATGTATTGTTAAAGATCCCTACCTCAATAGGCGTGATTGAGCGCAACCTTTTCCATGCCCCTCAGCACAGATTGGTGGTCACTGTATGTCATGACTGTTTATGTCACAGCTCTCGCTTTGTGATTGGACGACTGAGTCATAAAAGACGACGTATTAGCGCTCCTTCCATTGTTCTCGAGCGCAAGTGGTTCATACTGCGTCCTGCTAGCCTTCTGCTTTGCAGCTACTGCGATCCAGTCTGTGCCGCTATTGCGTTTGCCCTGGATTCAGTTTTCCGTTTTCATTTATTGCTGAGGTGATGTTGTGGCCACAAATCGGAGCTGAGGGGCGTTACTAAAGAAAACCTAGTCCCGCCTGCGCCGCTGACATATGAGTCGCCAACGAGGTCACTCGTCGTTCATAACGGGTTTCAAACTCAGTGATTCAGGCTCACCAGCGGGACGCCAACGATCAAAATACGGCCCAGAACGTTCTTGCACGATCAGCGACATCGCAGCAGGGGCCACATCGCTGCTACATGTCACACACAGCGACATCGCTGGATGTGGACGGCATAGAAAAATTGATGAAAGGTTGCAACACAGGATAGTTTGGATGGTAAATAAGCAGCCTCAATCAAATTCCAAAGAAATTCAAGCTGTCCTGCAGGCTCAGGGTTCATCAGTGTCCGCGCGAACTATCCATCGGCATTTGAATGAAATCGCTATGGCAGGAGACCCTGAAGGACCCCACTGCTGACACAGACACAAAAAAAGCTAGACTGCAGTTTGCCAAAATATGTATGGAAGTAAGCCAAAGTCCTTCTGGGAAAGTGTCTTGTGGACAGATGAGATCAAGATAGAGCTTTTTTGTAAAGCACATCATTATACTGTTTGATAACAGAATGAGGCCTACAAAGAAAAGAACAGTTACCACAGTCAAATATTGGGGGAGGTTCAAAGATGTTTTGGGGTTGTTTTGCTGCCTCAGCCTCCGAAAGCTGGGTTTGCTTCCTAGGTCATGAGTCTTTTGGCAGGGCAATGACCCCAAACATACTTCAAGAAGCACCCAGAAGTGAATGGAGACAAAGCACTGGAGAGTTATGAAGTGGCCAGTAATGAGTCCAGATCTAAATCTCATTGAACACCTGTGGAGAGAGCTTAAAATTCCTGTTGGGAGAAGGCAACCTACAAATGTGAGAGACCTGGAGCAGTTTGCAAAAGAAGAGTGTCCAAGATTCCAGTTGAGAGGTGTATGAAGCTTGTTGATGGTTATAGGAAGCGATTGAGTGCAGCTATTTATTCCGGAGGGAGTGCAACCAAATATTAAGTTGAGGGTGCTAACAATTTTATCCTGCCCATTTTGGGGGTTTTGTGTGAAATTATGTATAATTTACCCTTTTTTTTTTTTTTTTTCCCCTCAGTTTTTATTTGTGTTCTAAAGTTATGTCCCCACGAACAGGATATTGCAGCGGTTTGGACACCGTGTATTTTAGCTGCATGCAAAATGCTGCGTTCTAATCACGCAGGTAAATCCGCAACTGTTTATTGAACCATGTGGATTTACCGCATCTAATGACTGGCTATGGGTGAAACAACTAGTGGCTCCGCTGTAAATAATTGACATGCTGCGGCTCGTACACCCACATCGCGGGTGAGTTTACGCAGCGTCAGATAGAAGCACAGGACATGGGACTTCTAGAAATCCAATCCGCTGTGCTTGTAACCTAGAACACAGTGTTTTGGATGCAGCGCAGGTGAGCTGCATCCAAAACGCTGCTATTCCGGATCGTGGGCACATACCCTAATATACAGAAAGGAAATAAATGTGTAGTTGCAATAATTTTCTGGGAAAAATATTTCATTTTCTGGGACAGTTTCAAGGGTGCCAACAGTTTTGGCCACGACTGTATGTAAAGAACTGTTCAGGACTATGGGGCAGACGCTGATCTGCATGAGAATCTGCCTCCAGAGCTTGTTTTTAATAAAAAGGTCCATTATCGGTGTGAGACATGTAACTAAGACAGAACAGTAAAGCAGATCTTTGTCTCCTTAGAAACACATTTGCCGCAGCTGTCATAGCTCTGCTTCATTGCAGCCCTGTCTGCCTGTGAGATGGAAGCTGAAGTAACCTGCAGATGTCAGGTATAATCACACACAGCTCTGCAGTAAGATCAGGAGAGCAGAGAGCTGCCATTACACATCACACTGGTAACTCCCCTTTTCATTTATAATAATCTCTGGAGGCAGATTCTCATGCAGATCAGTGTCCGGCCCATAATCCTGAATAGCTCATTTACATATAAGAAAAACGTGGATTTCTCTGGAATAAGACATCAGATCACAAGAATCAATGTATCATTTTATTCAGCTTCCTATGACCTACGTGCCCATATACACGTCTTAGGAGGGTTGATCCTACTGACAGATTCCCTTTAAGGAGCTGAGGGTTTTGAAAATGAAAGCTCGGTCCCGGCAGACTATATAGTTATATATTTAATTAAAGTACTGAGCAAAAGTTGTGGTCATGTATGGAAAATGGAAAAATGCTGCAAAGTAATAATGCTTTAAAAAAATAGTTTGCGTTTTGTTAATAAAAAATAAAGTGAATGAGCAAAAGAAATCTAAACTGAGTCAATATTTGGTGTGATCATCACGTTTTGTCCTCAAAACAGCATCAATTCTTCCAGGTAAAGTCTTCCAGGTAAAGTCTTCCAGGTACGCTTGCAGGACCTCTGCAGGGAAGTTTTGTTTGTTCAGTGAATGCATTTTTTTATTGGATTGAAATAAACTATCAAAACTTTGAATTTTTAGAGCATTCTTACTTTGCAGCATTTTTTTCTACACCTTCAAACACTTTTGCACAGGTTTGTGTGAGTGTATACAGTATATTATAATGTTTAAAAACACAATACAAATTATGCAATATACATTTCTTGTGGAAGTTGAATCCTATAGAACCAGCTCCAATAGTTTGGATACTTTCTCATGGAGTATGGCCAGTTACGCTCCATACTAAGGCTACTTTCACACATCAGGTTTTTTGTGTCAGGCCTAATCCATCGTATACTTGATAGGACGGATCCGGCGCTGATTTTGAATAAACTGTTGCAACGGATCAGTTTTCTTGCCGGATCCGACCTGACCTTTTCAACCCGGAAAATGCAGGTACGCATGTCTGGCACGGAGGAGAGAGAGACCTTGGTTTCCAGAATCTGGATCAGTCTTTTGACGGATTGCACAAAAGACTGGTCCGGTTCCACAGACTTCTATTATTTCCGGCCGCCTGATGTGCCGCTTCAGGCACTATCAGGCGGGTCCGGAAAAAAAAAAAAAGTTGCAGTGAGCGTCTTGTCCGGCCTCCGGAATGTACAAAAACAGGTGCAACGCAGCGACATCAGGCGCGATCCGGCGCTAATGAAAGTCGATTACAAAAAAACGCATCCGGTACCGGATCTGTTTTTTTAAAAACACGCCGGATCACGCCTGACGTAAAAAAATTGATGTGTGAAAGTAGCATTTGGTTCCCTTAATAAGAGAATCCCCCTTCCCATAAAGGCTTCATACTTTCAGTAAAATTCAGTGTCCTGAAACTTTTGTTCTTTTAGTAATGTGCAGTTTCCTGCTGTTTGTTGTGCACATCCCAACTAGCACAGCAGACATATTTGTTGGGTTCCATTTTTGTAGGCTGTTCCTATAACAGTCAGTTTTTGTAGTGACCCCTTTATTTTGGGAGGGCTCCGATTCATAAAGAGTGCTAGCTATTGAATGGCTCGGTATTACTAATGGCTGTGAAGAGAGAAATGTGTTTCCCAACAAGTACATCCTAGATTGTGCTGTGATTTTCCTGCCGTTGTAATACCAGGCTCTCATCCCGTCCTTAGTGCCATGGTCTTATCCTGGTGATGAGCAGAAAGATGTTGATTTTAATTGACTGAGATCAAGGATGCACAACTCCGGTCCTCTGGGGCCACTAACAGGCCATGTTTTCGGGATTTTCTTAGTATTGCATAGTTGATAATTTAATCACCTGCACAGGTGATGATTCCAATATATTGTGCACATGCTAAGGGAGTCCTGAAAAGATGGCCTGTTAGTGGCCCCTGAGGACCGGAGTTGTGCATCCCTGGCCTAGATCGATGCCCGGTAAGGACACAGCCTGCTATATAAGACTATATATGAGCTTGGGAGATGCTTCTCTGGTGCTATACCCAGAGTTCAGTGACGATGATGAAAGCTGATTGAGTGGGAAGTTGTAATTAAAAATAAGCAGTTGCAGTGTGTGGGGTGTATGATGTCTAAATCTACTAAACTAAACCTACTCCCCCCGCACTGTCCACATAATCAATAGCTTCATGCATAATTTGTGCTGTGTAATCTGCCCGTACGGCCATGAGATGCGGTATCAAATAGCAATGCTGCAGCATTTCCGGGGAGACTTGGATAGGCAGGTAATGCTACAGCTACAATCCCAGACAAATGGTAAACTTTAGTAGCTAAACTTACTGTTGTACAATGTTGCTGTCTATACACCTATATAATGTATGCAGTCGCTCCAAATGTAGGTTACAATGAGAATAGGTTAGTCCTTTCCAGATAAATGTCCAGTTTACACCTCATTGGGTGCCACAAATATGACATGGATGGATACTTAGTACTGAATATTTTTAGACTATTTTGGTGCTCTGTATCATCAAACCTGTCTTGCCAGTAGGATTGGCAAATGTATATAGGGGCCACCACCTTCATTGGGAAAAAGAACAATCATATTGGTTTTTAGCATGCCCATCCTTTTATTCCGGACAGTGGTTAATTCCCCTCTCCCTGTAGAAAGACATGTACTTTCAGCAGAGCCAGCATATGTATATGTATAGTGGAGTAAGGAGAATTTGCGGTAGTATACACGAATGGTTGGTGAATGTTTTTACTGCTTTACACAGATCTCCACTCTCAATCTCCGTCGGTTTGATTCTAAACTTCGTGGCTGGTGCTTTGACATCCAATTTGAAGAAATGGGTGTATCCTAAGTGTTACAGGGTCACCATCATTAGGACCAATTATCATAAAAACATCAACAGTGATTGAGACTCTGCACGTAAATAACTCATTAAATGTCCAGATGACTGTAAATTAGGCTGCCCATGCACCATCAGTAGCTGTCAGCCAAATATACATGTTAACATCAGAAAATGACCTATAGTTTAAATTAGATTTTTGGCACAATTTTTATTAAAGAAGCTCACCCACGAAATTTTTTAACCTCTTAATATATTGCAGTCATCATATTATACAGCACTGTTGTGGAGAGTCGGGTCAGTAGGTGCTCTCATCCGCTGGCCCAAGACCGTGTGGAACAGGGCTCATCCTTCTGAACGCCCGCTCTGCTTTCCTGTGGCCATAATACTGCTCAGACAACACCGGGTGAGGTATAACTGTGGCAATAATTTATTGAACCACCAACAAACAACTTATAGAACAGTCCCAGCAAAATACCCGAGATGGTGCAAAGTTATAATCTCACCCTTCCGCTGTCTCACCGAGATTAGCAGCTGTGATTCTGGGGCTTCCAGGGCCAACTACCCTCACCAGTGGCACAAGCTTAAGAAGCTGACAGTCCATTAAGGTACTTGGTCAGATGACCGGAAGGTCACAACCAGGCTACTCCATGCAGCCAGTTGACTGGTGGATCCAAACCCGGGCTTCCCCAAACGTATCCATGGGTTCCTTGATGGTCAATGGAGCAGATCTGTATTCTTTCAGCTGGGGCCGTGGTCCCCAAAGCTGACATCCTGTAGAATGTCAAATCTGTGTCCCTCTTGATGGAGCCATGTTGTCCTGGTAGGTTGTTCCTTTATTTATGGAGTCATGGTGTCCTGACTGTTCTGTCAAGTCATTTGATTTTTTTGTAGAGGGGAGGTGGGATGAGTTTTACTCTTATTGTTTGAGTATTTAATCAATCTGCATAGTTTGTCCTCGGTTTTGCAAGTCAACAAACTAGTTGGCCTGGACAATGTGTAATCAACATATTAACAAACATCTATTGTTCAATTACCCTTCGCCCTGTTATCCAAGATAGCAGACAGTAAGTTACAGCAAACATCAACTCAAAAGTCAACGTTAAAGGCTCATATGAACAATAGTCGGTGTTTGTAGACCAACCCAAGAAAAACACAAATTCAGAAGTCAACATCAAGATAATAGTCTGTCTCCTGGCTTAATGAAAATAGACGTCTGGATAATTGAGATTAACTGCTGTGTCGCCACAACTGTGTACTTACAATTTGCTTATTTTGCTTTTCTATCCAGTAAATTATTCTCTTTCCTCTGCACTGTGTAGAAACTTTTCACTGCATTTATCATTCCCCTATTCAACTCCTGACCCAGCTGCTCTGCAACCCCTGTGCCACCAACATCCCTGTGCATATTCATGACTTTAATCAGCGGTACCATGTGACCGCTGCAGGAAGGAGCCGGAGATCGTGGGAGAAGCAGGGGGGCTGCAGAGACCGCGCCGGGGGAGGGGTGAGTATGATCCGACACTCCCCCTCCCCCACGACCCCCGTATATGACCCGCGTATAAGCAGAGAGGGGGACTTTCAGCCCTAAAAAATGGGCTGAAAATCTCGACTTATACATGGGTATATACGGTAGTTTAGTAGTGATGAACAAACGTGCTCGGATAACGTGTTGCAGGGATTGGCTAACAAACAGGCAATCCATTCATGTGTTGCGGCTAACAGCCGCGAATTATGCAGACCGTGGGGACTTGAGCATATTATTTGAGCACGCCAAAGATACTCGGATAACACCTTATCTCAGCACATTCGCTCATCAGTAGTAGTTAGAAGATCTCGTGAAGGATCATGCATGGAGACATCTGTCCCCTGGCTGGATCTTCTAGCTATATTTTTGCTGTAACACTGGAGCATTTCAGACAGAAATATACCTGACTTCAATTATGTAGCCTGATTCATGCTGCCCGTGTGTCACGAAGTGACTGTCCTGGTGTGACGCGACCCGATAGTTGGTTGGTCACCAGACGGCCAAGCACACAAGGGAACACCGGGGAAACTTTAACAACAGTGGGCCCTGCGATAAGGAATGGGGAAAATGGACACCTCCTGCACTCACCTAAGTATGTACCCTGATCTCCCTATCGTCCCTATACGGGTTCTTTTACCCCGTCGCCGAGCAGGATACCTAATCCCTCACTTGCCCTGCGCTAATCCCTAGGTAGGGAACAGGCCGGTGAGAGCACTAGTCACACTACTGCACTAATACAACACAAAAGAAAGGAACAGACAGCAAAGGGTAAAGGCATCAAAAACAGCACACTTAGCTGTCTGCTGCAAAGCTCCACACAACAGGATAAAGTCACCAGATCAAGGTAATAGCTGAAGCACCACTGCACTCAGCAAGCTCCTTCTGCTTGGTTGGTCTCCAGAAGGACCTCTATCACCAAGTCAGCTAATGCATCAGGTGACTCTATAAAGGAAGGTGGGAGTGGTCATCACCTACATCAGCTGACCGAGCAACACTGCAGTAATGCTATTACAACAGCAGGCCATGGGGGGGGTTTGTGGGAGGGAAACAGACATTAACCCCCGATGGCCTGAAAGAAAAAAGTTTTAATAAGAAAAGCCCGATCTGCCACAGATCCAAAAAAGGATTGTGACACCGTGGTTTGGGTAACATGAATCCAGTAATAGGTTGTCTTTATAGCAGACTCGCATTTCCGGTTCTGTATGGTGCCTTGTCAAGACAATCTTTATTATCACAGACCATTACAATGAAAAGTAACATCTCTAATATACATTGCCTGACATAGTTCCCACCATTCACAAAGTTACAGCTCACCTCCTCTTCCTTCCTTTATGATGAACTTAATTAAGTTTTCTTTAATTTAAAAATAGTGAAAGAAATTATATAAATCCATTGATAACAAATTTAGGCAATAGGTAATTTTCTAATGACACGTTTCCATTAATGGGTTGAGGTGCAGTGTCCCTATGATGTAACACACTTTTCTTACTTGATCTTACAGGATAAACCCGGCTTCTTATATAAAAAAAAAAAAAAAAAAAAAAAAAAGCTTGATTAGAAATAAATCCATGCAGCTTTGGTATCCTAAAAATCCATTGTAGTAAATCTTTGTATTTTCCTCTTATTGAGTGCAGCGAGAGGTCTCGGATCAGTGGTGTAAAGAATAAAGTGCGATTGTTTCCTCATCTGGTGGCCAGGAAATTATCAGAGGGTTTTAGATAACAGAAAGTGTGAATAGTTTCCTCTTCGGAAACAGCAGAAGTCGTATCCAGCCCAAGGGAGTGCATGTATGGTGCCAGTCTCCATGTCACAGATTTCCTGGCACTGACGTCACCATGTCATGCTTGGCTTATTACAGCCATTACAGTCCTGGCTGGGGGGGACATCATTACTTCTATAGTGTGACATGCATGAGATTCCTCAACTCATTGCAGCCACTTGGTACGTGACCCAGCTTTTCCACACTGCTTTCCAATACCTCAGCTCCTTGCAATCACTTGGTATGCTTTTCAACTATCCCCTGCAATACCCCAAATGTTGTTTATGACCTTGTTTACTCTGCCTTAATCATATGCATCTGGCTCACTCTTAATTATCCGACCAAGATGAGTACAGACCACTCCTCTCAGCTTGACACCTGAATGCACTTTCCAGCACATATATTGCATAGCATAAGTCTGCCCAGTGCATAATATAAGTGTATCATAGAAGTGTGGAGCTATGAAAGAATTAATCCAGAATTGAACCAGAAGGGAACTGAAGGTAACTGGATACAGTCACTGTAAACAATGTTTGTTTTCACTCTCACCCCTATAATCCTTCACTTTCTACGAACCCCCCTAATCCCTGTACCAAATAAGGAACTGGTTAGCTCTCCCTTCATCCTCCCCATCCATCTTACCTCCTCCTGAGAAGTTTTTCTCCACATACAATCTTCTGTCTCCAAACGCAGACAGCCCCCTCATGCTCTTTCCTGCTCCCACCTGTTATCACTTTCTCTGCTTCTTCTAACTGCCGGTGATATTTCTCCAAATCCTGGCCCTTCTCACCACATCCCCAGAGTCATTTCTACCTCCCATCCACAATCTATCACAAATTTCCGTAACCTCTCTAACCTTATACCCATTCGCCCAGCCTCCGCTTCCCCAGCCCCACTAACAGGAGCTCTATGGAACGCTCGCTCTGTCTGCAACAAACTTTCCTACTTCCCATGATCTTTTTATTACTAACAAACTTTCCATCCTCGCTATCACCGAAACCTGGCTCACCCCCTCTGACACAGCCTCTCCAGCTGCACTTTTGCATTGTGGATTCCACCTTTCCCACAACCCTTGCCCCAGCAGCAAGCATGGTGGGGGAGTTGGTTTTCTCCTGTTAGATAACTGCTCTTTCGCCCACATCCCATTGCCACCCTCTGTTACCCTCCCTTCCTTTGAGGTGCACTCTGTGCGCATCTACTCCCCCACCAACCTCCAACTGGCTGTCATTTTCCTCCCCCCAGGGCCAGCCACCACCTTCTTCGACCACTTCACCACCTGGCTACTTCATTTCCTCTCTGCTGACATCTTTCGTATCAGGGTCATAGACAAGACTAAGGAAAAAAATCATGTAGTTTTCATATATTCCCTTTAAAAAAGCACAACTTTAATAATTCCAATATTTAAAAATACACCTACCCAGTGAATAACAATAGGTTAAATACCAAAATATACAAGCAAGACCACAAAAATACTACAAAACCCTGCAATAGGCCTAATTCTGAACCTGCCTGGCTGTGGAGGTTTACACCCTGTAAGAACAATTTTTTTTGGAGTCCCGCAAGGTTCAGTCCTAGGGCTCCTTCTCTTCTACACTTACACCTTCGGCCTGGGACAGCTCATAGAATCTCACGGCTTGCAGTATCACGTCTATGCTGATGACACACAGATCTACCTCTCTGGACCAGATATCACCTCCCTACTAACCAAAATCCCACAATGTCTGTCCGCTATTTCATCCTTCTTCTCCGCTCGATTTCTAAACTTAACATGGACAAAACAGAATTCATCATCTTTCCCCATCTCACTCGACTCCCCCAACAGACCTATCCATTAAAGTAAATGGCTGCTCACTCTCTCCAGTCCCACAAGCTCGCTGCCTCAGGGTAATCCTTGACTCCGATCTCTCCTTCAAACCACATATGCAAGCCCTCTCCACATCCTGCCGACTTCAACTCAAAAATATTTTCCGGATCCGCACATTCCTCAACCAAGAATCTGCAAAAATTCTAGTGCACGCCCTCATCATCTCCCGCCTTGACTACTGCAACCCCGGCCTCCCCTCCCTGTCAATCCCTTCACTGGCTGCACATTACCCAGAGACTCCAGTTCAAAACCCTAACCATGGCATACAAAGCCATCCACAACCTGAGTCCTCCATACATCTGTGACCTCATCTCCCGGTACTTGCCTGCACGCAACCTCCGATCCTCACAAGATCCTTTTATTATGTTTACCCCTTTTCACATGTAAAGCGCCATGAAATAAATGGCGCTATAATAATAATAATTCCCTGTGTATTAGCCTATGAGCCTGCGGTTTGTTTTCTTTCATATTATTTCTCATTTCTTGTCATAAAACTTTCTTCAAATGTTTTAATTTCTTTGTTGTTTTGTTAGCACCCTGACACTGGTCTATTATTTTTATTTATTCAGCCTAATGTTAAATATCATTGGGAAGCGCCACACATGTTCTGTATAGGACCTGCTTTTTCTGGAGCCTTTGTTAGACCAACAGTCAGGAGATTAGGGATGGGCACGTGGAGTGCGCCAAAGAAATTCTGCTCCATGCTAATTTCTTTTAGATGTCCCAGTGCCCTACACTTGTTCTCCAGCCATGTCCATGATAGGTCTTTGATTTGCTACTGATACTTTCACTTAAAGGGGTTGTCTGGGACTTCAACATTGATGACTTATCGTTAGGATAGGTCATCAATGTAAGATGTAGGTGGTGTGAAACCCGACACATCTGTGTAGCCCAGCTGCGCTTGGTGCCACAAGTTACCCTGGAGGATGCATGAAAGGTAATTCACAATCACCCGATATTCATTCACATTTCCCTATAGTGCCACCAGAGGGAGCCCTTGCAGTGTATATAAGGGTGTGGAGAGATGCAGCAATAGCTCATTCTAGACATTCTAGCTCAGAGATCAGATTTCACTGGTCTGGGTCAGAGCGTGTTGTACCTCAGAGAGACGAGCTGAGAGGAAAGTTACCTCAGATTGTAGTTTCCCTAGGAAAGTGGAAAGTGACTCTCGAAGTGAGCATAAATCAGTCTGACGGAAGGTCCTGATAGCTACTTTGGACAGAGCCTAAGAAGGAAGTGAAGGAAAGGGAACTGCAGTTTTTGTAAGACCGAGTCAACTGAGGTATTGTTAGAGAGCGAGCGTGCCGACGCTTGGAGAGCGGTGAAGAGAAGGAAGCTGACATCTACTGCTGCCTGTGCTTATGTTAAAGGTGTGAGTAGGACGACAGGCAAGTGGAAAAGAGAAAGAGAGAGTGACTGAGGAGAAATAGCAATGATAGCTTACCTCCACTCTGCACTACTGGACACCGGGTCCGAGCTTGCTAGTACCTTCATGGCTAGTGGGAAAAACCGGAGACCCTGCTGGACTTCAGGTCACAGAGGGGCCCAACAGTGCTGATACGTAACCGGGGTCCGGAAGAACAGGAGTCTGGTCAGCGCAACCATTGGAGACTTAGTTCTGTCCAAAAGAAGGCTCTACCACAATGTCAGCCGGGCGTAGCTGTTTCACACGGAGTTAGGCTTTGTTTCATGCAAGTCAGAAACTCACACATAAAGAAGGAAGGAGGCCCTACACCTACTCAGTGATTACTGGACGTGCATCCTCCACCCTGACGGCCTCCCGGGACGTGCCTGCAACTTCATCACCAGTAAAGGTACAGAAAGAGACTGTCTTGTGTGTGTCTGCATTATTGCTCCTTAATCCCTGCACCGCCATATACCTCGAGGGATCAGTCTCGCCTGTGGGAGACTTAACACCTTGCTGCCCAAACCCTCAGAGGATCTACCCTGCAGCGCTGGTCACCCTGACCAGGAACCACAGGTGGCGTCACGAACATTTCTACAATCCCCTGTAAATATCCCCCTTTAGTGAGCGCCCAGGGCAACGGACCGAGCTGCGCTTACCCGTGACATCCCCCAGTGAAGTGAACGGGCTCGGTGCCGAGTACCCCAAAGCCCTGGTACGTGCGACTCACATCCGCCAATCAACTGTTTCCTGTAGCAGCTGGAACTGCTCAGTTAAGGGGCTGCACAGCTCCACTAACTATATAGTGGCCATGGCCGGGTACTGCACATCCACCCCTGATTGATTTGAATAGGGTGCATTTTCAGTACCCAGCCGTGGCCACTATACAGTGGACGGAGTTGTGTTGCATAACTGAACAGTTTTGGCTGACGCAGAGAACAGCTGATTGGTGGGGGTGGGTGCCGGGTGCTGCACTCCCACCGATCAGCCATTGATCACCTATCCTTAGGAGAAGCCATCAATGTTAACGTCTTGAGCAACACTTTTAAATAAAGATGTGACTGGCATTAAAAATACAAACTTATGAGAAGGCATCTTTTCCACGTTCGTAAGAAAGGCATCAGAAGAAAATTTTCCTGAACTTTTAAATTGCAGCCAATCACTGGGCTTATAATGTAATTTCTGCTCTGCAATGCACTGGTGGATCAGAACTTCAAATAGCATTTTTATTTAATTTTCCCTCGTAATGGAGACATAAGGCTTTGTTCACACTAACTTTGTTGCTTCCATTTTCAGCGATGAGATGGCACTTTCCTGCAGGTCAGACTTACCGGTCAGGGATAAGTGGTTGTACAGCGGGTCAGTCTGCAGTATTGTTCCACCCACTAAATTACACTTAATAAGACACCAGAGTAAATCCTTTTCTCCGTCTGCAATATGGTACAGAGTGATGACTAGAATACTTCTTTTCATGTATCAAAGGTATTATTAACCTGTTCTTTCCAAATCATGAGGTCGCCTCCTGTTTCTTCCTTTGCTCTATTTCTATTTTTTAGGTTTAAATATAGAATTGGGTTAATACATTTTTCTTATTAATTTACTGAAAAACTGAAGTTAAGTGCAACAGTTTCCAGTCCATTATACTTTATTGGGCATTTGTCCCACTTTTATAGGACATTAGTATCATTGCCCACATTGCCTTCTACATAGGAGTCAGGAGAAACACCTTGCTCATATCTGTGCAATGAGGGACCGTTCTTGTCAGACTAATCTGATAAGCTTTTATGA
>VIAB01003278.1:133959-146623 GCA_009801035.1 Oophaga pumilio
TGTTCTGCAAACCATCCATAATCAGAACCTCCTAGTCCAGTCCCGTCTCCAAGACTCTTCTCTGCACCAAGATAATGAATACACCGCACTCTAAGAGACAAAGTATGATGCTTGAAACTTGTGTTTTATTACAAACTAGGCAACATATTAGGACAAAAAGGGAAGAGCGATCTTTAACGTTTCGGCTCAAACCGAGCCTTTATCAAAATATCGCTGTAAAACAAAAACATAACATAAGAACAAGAAAAATGGAAGTTAAATATATACAAATGAAAGCTGAATATATACATATATATACACATGTTCCCCAGCAGAGGATGAAAATAAGTAAATAATCCGAAGAAGTAGATAAGGACAGCATATGTACAATAATAAATATACAAAACATGTAGTTTTTGTTGAAAACAGTCACTTGTAGTTGGAACAGAAATGAGTAAATCACACGGAGTACATAATTACCTCACAAGAGTCCAGTGCCAGAGTATAGGAAAGTTTTAGAGGAGAAGAGTCAAGATGATTTCTCTGTGTGGCTATAATGATAGAATATATAGTCAATGGAAATATAAGTGTAAATGAACCAGGATAAGTCACTAGAGGAAAAATATCCAGACAATATATCTAATGAATATAGAATATACCAATGTGGAGAGGACAGCCCACTGTCTGGGATGTTGAAGAAAAAGGGGGGGTGATGGTCACTACTAGCCGGAGGTACCCCCTTATTTGTGAAACTGGGTAAATAAAGGCAAATACCTGTAATGAGGACAGCTCATATAGGTAATAATATATGGGCGGTCCCAGTCAGGGATGGTGCGCTGATGCTATAAAAATAATAATGATCACTAGTGAATAAAAAAGAGACTCATATGTGAAAAGGTTGGATAAGTCATAGCAAATACTTGGAATGAGGACAGCTTTAATGGGCATCAGTATATTAGATGGCAGCTCCCAGTCAGGGATCGTTGCTGGCGCTATAAAAAATGACTGCTAATCAATAACAGGCCCCGATTATGAATGGCCAGGTGACAGCAAGTAAATACCTGAAGAGAGGAGAGCCTTCTTGGGCAGCGCTCCCGCGCTGTGCCCTGTGTAAGTGCGCTGTAATGGTGCGCATTGGCGCCTGTTTATACTTCCTGGTTACCACAAACCGGAAGTGAGGGGTCCTGACCGGAAGTGACGTCGCGTCATTGATAGTGTGTATTGCACAGGCGTCATACGATGACTAGGAACTAGTGTTGGTGATTTAGAGCTGTCATAATTGATTCAAAGCATAAAAATAGAAAAAGAAAAAAATATGGTGTGGCTATTTTTCTAATATCATCTAGACTCAGCTTATGATGAGGGGAATTGAATATTGTAGTATCAATGATTGAAGCATAGTGACGATATGGAAGCTATAGTGGTGGGCACTCAAATATAGGCTTGGAAGCATAAGGCTATATAACAAATGCTTTATTGAAAAAATGTAATAAAAATGTACAAACAACACTTTAAAAATGGGATGTGGGTCCAATAATTGCCCAAAGGTCATAATATGCAAAATCACTGGAATATTTAAGCCACTAAATGCTGTGCACATGTCTAATATTCCCACAATACAATATTGAATAATGTACACAAGTATGTCTCAATATGCCATATGCCATGTATTACTGGGGAATATATATGTCAGAGTGAGATAGGGTAATTGTGCCAATATATGAGCAATACAATATTGATGGCAAAAATGATTGTAAATAGGAGACTGCTACCTGTATATAAACAGCACACTATTATATATAATAGGGTCTATGTAGATTTAAGTGGCTGTATGTACTGTGTCACATAATTTGCGCCTAAAAGGTGGTATATAAATCATACCAATAATGGTGTAAGTGAATGTAATGCTGCGGCTAATACTGATATAAATCAAACCTGCATAGGCATAGGTGAGTATAAAGCAGCAGCTAATATCAATATTCAGGCGACACATCAATTACACAGTGAATTCAATATTCAATCTAATGAAATAGCTGCGCCTCGGGAGTAGTATGTGACGCATAACTATAATACCATAAGATATGCAATGCGGTGAACATGGCACAAGTAGGAAGAGATAAGCAAATACGACCTGAGGGAATGTAGGTATAGCCCCGACGCGCGTTTCGCGTTAGCTTCGTCCTGGGGGATTTGTTCAAGTGGTCAGAGGTATAAAGTGCCACTATATATATCTCAAAATAAAGCATTTGTTATATAGCCTTGTGCTTCCAAGCCTATATTTGATTGTATTGATTCTCAGGAAGTGGCAGTTTTGTAGGCTCAGATCCTTAGGATATTTTATATTGGTGGGCAGCAGCAAAAAAAATTTTTTCATACAGATATCATATAAAAAATCGGTGTCATATCGTATAATCTGATCAGAAGCCAATCAAAAGAAAAGGAAAAGGGACAAAAAAACAAGGAAGGCAATGGACCAAGAGCATAGGTCACATAAAGTTATATAAATAGACCATAATTTGAGAAACTCAGTGTGTTGTGGATTTACATGGCAAACATTAATAAAGGGCGATATACAGTATAATGATTACAATAATTACAATAGCAGTCATATAACAGGGGGTAAATATACAACTCACCTATAATCATGAAATTTAGCGGGTCTGTGAATAATATAAAAGAAATTAGTAGAGCATTATGACAACCAATCTATTTCTCTATTGAGGCCTTTAGGGGCCAAAGTGTCCAGTTTATGTATCCAATACGATTCACGAGATTTGAGCAAACCGACATGATTCCCACCACGCCTTGGACGGGGGACGTGTTCTATAATCTGATATTTTAGCTGTGCCACAGTGTGTCTCATATTAGAGAAATGGTCCGGTAATGGTAACCAGTTCTTTCCACATCTAATCGTGGACTTATGGCTAGCTATCCTGTCCTTAATATGCTGCGTAGTTTCCCCCACATATAACAATCCACATGGACATTTAATCAAATATACAACAAAATTTGTATTACATGTGAAAAAACCGTGGATGGGGTAAGTTTTGCCAGTCCTGGGGTGGGTGATATTGTCTGATTTGATGATATTGGAACAAGATGCACAGTTCAAACATGGGAAGGTGCCATTTCGTCTAGGAGCAAGAAGCGTTTGACTAGTGGTAGGACGTGCGCTCCCTATATCTGCTCTAACGAGTTTATCTCTGATGTTAGGTGGTCTTTTAGTGCACATAAGTGTAGGTTCTCTAAAGGAATCTAAATCTGGGTACGAGCGAGTTAGTAAAGGCCAATGCTTCCTAATGACCGAATACACTTTTGGCATCAGGGGATGGAAAGTGTGCACGAATGGAATTCTTTCTGTAGCCCTAGGGCTTGGGGATGGAGATCCAGGTGCTAGTGATAGAGCCTTCTCCTTATCCAGCAATGACCGTGGATAACCCCTTTCTTGAAACTTATGGGTCATGGTGTCTAGTCTCTCCGTAAGAGTATTGGGATCCGATACAATCCGTTTAATTCTTGTATACTGTGAACGGGGTAAACTGTCCCAGGTGTTCCTGGGATGGCAACTGCTATAGTGAAGCAAGCTGTTGCAATCAGTGGGTTTACGGTAGAGGTCCGTAGAAAGGTTCCCATTGGTGTCTTTTAGGACCAGAGTGTCCAAGAAAGGTACCGAAGTCGTGCTTGAGTATATGGTGAATTGTAGTTCCGGAAGGATAGAGTTAAGGTAGGAATGGAATGCATGGAGAGTGGTAGGAGTGCCTGTCCAGATCATGAAAATATCATCTATGTACCGATGATATTCTAGGGCATACTGTAAAAAGAGCTCGTTGTCGTAAATATGTGAGATCTCGAAAGAATTCATGAATGCATTAGCATAAGCGGGCGCTACGTTTGAGCCCATCGCGGTGCCCCGTTTCTGGATATAGAATGTGTCCTCATATAGAAAATAGTTCTCGTATAGCACCAGTCTAAGTAGATCTAGGCAGAGTTGAACTGAATCAGTAGTCATGTCAGATTGGTCTAAGAGGTATTTGGTAGCCACAATGCCATGTTCATGTTGAATTGAGGTGTAAAGGCTACTAACATCCATAGTAACTAAAATGCTGTTGGGAGGTATTGTATCAAGTTGTCGGATAACATTCAAAAAATGCCCTGTGTCCAGTAAGAAGGCTCTAGTTGTTTTAATAAGAGGTGTCATGATCTTTTCAAGGAACATAGATAGTGGGGACAGGATGGAGTCCGTCGAAGCCACTATAGGTCTACCTGGGGGATTGTTTAGTGATTTATGTATTTTAGGTAATACATAGAATACCGGAGTGATGGGGTGTGGATTGTTGAGAAAGGTAACGGTCTTTTTGTCAATAACATGGCGTAAAAAGTAATGTTCAGTGATATGTTGGATTTTCCTTCTAATATCAAAGACCCGGTCATAGGGAAGAATGCCATATGTATTGACATCTGATAATTGGCGTTTCACCTCATCAACATATTGATAGCGGTTCATAACCACTATTGCTCCCCCTTTGTCCGCTGGTTTAATCAAAATCCCCATATTATTTTGTAAAGATAACAGTGCTTGCTTCTCATTTGAAGAGAAATTTGAACGTACTGCATACAGGCCTAGACGTTGTTGGTGTATAATTGCATCCACATCACGGTCCACAAGTGAAATAAAAGTCTCAGCCGCATGGTAGGTATGAGGAGGACAAAAATTGCTACGGTTAAATATGTTAGTCACTGATGGACAGATCAGGTGCTGACGTAGAAGACGGATCATTCGCAGAGATAGGTGATAGTCCGAAGTGTGCTTTCAATCTGACAGACCGGTAGAAACTTTCCAAGTCCTTTTTCAGTTGGAAAGAGTACCAGAGTGGGGTAGGGCAAAAAGAGAGCCCCTTCTGTAAGACCGAAAGTTCCAATGGGGAAAGGAGGTGGTCAGAAATGTTGACCACTAGGTTTTGTGTCTCACCTGTGACCGGGTGGTCATTCTTTCTCCTTGCTCGTCTGGTCGGTCTATGTCTGGTGGCCCTCTCCTGTGGTCCTTGGACAAAAAACGATTTCGTCCTGAAGCTATGGAGGAATCGCTTCCCGAGCTGAATGACCCATCTCTCCGTGGGGGGCGAGGTCTGCGCCAGGTATTGGAGGGCGTGAAAGAATCCGCCCATCGGTATACGCGATTATTAGAATAGTCTTCAGAGTCCCTCTGGAATTTGCTCCTTTTGCATTCCTGAAGCGTTTTCAAATGATCTGCCAGTGATCTCTCTGTTTTCGTCTTAAGAGTTGCCCAATCTGACGAGGCTAGAGTAGTTGAGAGTTGGGTCTCAATGGCCTGGATATTTTGTTTAATATCCAATATGGCCTTTTGAAGATGTTCTATGGTGAGGATGATTATGTCTAGGGAGCACTTATTGAGTATTCTCTTATATTTCTCGTAATATTCGGGGTTATCCGAAAAGAGAGTAGGGCGAAGGTTGCATCTAAGCCCCCTGGGGATCTTATTCTGTCTATGATATTCCGCCAAAGTAGTACAATGGAGGTCATAGGATATGAGTTTTCTTTTCTCCTTCTCAAAATCTCTGGTTCTCAATACCTGTACTGGGGTTTTGAGAAACTCATTTAAACCAGTTACTTGTGACAGTATACTGGAACTTGTAGCGGGATCATATGCAAAAGTGTCAGAAGACATTTGGTCTATAGAAATTAGGAATGGGAAGGTTGGTGCAAAATGTCAAATAGGATAACGTAAGAATAATAAATGACGTGCACTCAGCCCTGTATGGTTAGGTGCTGGTGTAATGGACCAGTGGTCCTATTAATCAAGATAATGAATACACCGCACTCTAAGAGACAAAGTATGATGCTTGAAACTTGTGTTTTATTACAAACTAGGCAACATATGCGTTGATCCAGGGAGCTAGTCTGATTGCCGTATGTGGAGTCGGGAAGGAATTTTTTTCCCCAATGTGAAGCTTACTGTTTGCCACTTGGGGTTTTTTTTGCCTTCCTCTGGATCAACATGTTAGGGCAGGTTAGGATAGGACATGGGTTGAACTAGATGGACTTAAAGTTTTCCTTCAACCTTAATAACTATGTTACTATGTTAATTTTTGGCTGTATTACGACCTGTTTTTTGCATTTCTTCAAGTTTTTTATTTTTTTCCCTGTAATATATATGACATTTCTAATTTAGCAGCTGTTATGAAACTTTTCTACACTTGCCATGTTCTGCAAACCATCCATAATCAGAACCTCCTAGTCCAGTCCCATCTCCAAGACTCTTCTCTGCACCAGTTCTCTGAATTGGATTTGTTGCAATTTTTATTGCGTAACTCAAGATTTGCAACCTTTTTGCACACTTTTGGTGTTTACACACCAGTTTTGCCCACCTCTGCTTAGATGGGCATAAAAGGGAAAGGTGACTCCTCAGCTTGTCTTACTCATGAGGAGCTGGGCGTACCTTACGCCAGGAGTCGCTAACTGGAGTAGGAAATGTGGAGAGGCTCGTGCCACTCATCAGACGCTCCCAGTTCACAAAGTGTCTAAATGAAACCGGCGCCCCTGACTTTAGCACGGCCCCTCATCAAGAACGGCGTGAACAATGCCTCTGGGTTCTTGTGGTTAGTGTAATTCTTACCGATCACAAAAAATGAGTATGGAAAGGATGTTTATTAAGAAAAAAAGCACATTAAAATTTATTTTTGCTTTACATATGCACTTGACAGTAATAATGACTATTTAGTAATCATCTGTTCCTGCAAATATGCTTTTCCGTCTGTTAAGTTCTCATCTACCTCCCACAGCCACAAAGATAGATGAACACGAAGTTACTTTGTAGTCTTTAATTTCAGAGGGAAAGTATCGCGATTTCTGGCTGCACCAGGGTGTAACTGTATGTCCTGCTTGGTGGTAGATTGGCACATCCTAAGTACAGTTACGTCATGATGTTCAGTTAAATATGGAAATTCAAAGGAAATCATGTAATCATATTATCAGATGATTCCGTACGTTGGAATGTCATCGCATAATGTTCATGAATTAAAGCACATGATGTTCACTTGACCTCGGTTCTATTCTTCATATACATAGTAAGTACATTTCTGTTCTGTTACATGTCCAGTTTTATGGACTATAAGTCCAGCCACACTGTATAATCTTACCCTAAGTGCCCTTTCACATTGCATTACGACACCAGTTCTTGAGTCCCGTCAGGGCTTTGTCCGAACCCCCTTGCAAAACAGGATTTGGGCTTATGCACCGACGGGGCCATATACCATAATAGTGCCGGCAGAGCGAACGTGTGCTCTGTCGTATGATTTGATTAAGCTACTGTGATGTGGTTAGACAGATACCGTTCATTGCATTTTCCCTCTGTGCAGGCATTCGGCCATATTTACGAAGCAGTTTAGACCAGTTGTGGGCCAACAAAAGGGAAGCAAATGATAATGTGTGAAACGTTTGTCTTTTTTGACGTTAGCTACATTTTAAAAGTCTGTTTTCTCTCCAGGAGATGTACTTTTAGACAGTTGTTAATCGAGAACAAGCGTTTATTAGAAAGCTCGTTTACGGATTATCGGTGGCAGTTGCCTGTTGTCCCTGGCGCTGATCTCTGCTGGCACAGAGTGCTCACGATTCGCTCCTTCTGGTGATTCAGTCCACCCTGCTATGTTGATGGGGCATGACTGCCGACGTCCTGCTGTCTTGTCTAACTGCGGGGAGCTGGCTGTCAATGAGCCTGACCTCAGCAGTCACGCACCGTCGACCAAGCAGCCCAGGACTGGAGGAGCTGCTCTGTTGACTTGAAGCAGCTAAATCTCCGACAGGAGCGATCATTGACTGTTCTGAGCCAGCATGAGGTAGGTCAGGCAGGTGGTTATCAACTGTTAGTTTTTAGGACCACAGTAAAAAAAAAAAAGATGACCCCCTTTAAAGATCATACTGTGCGCATAGAATGCAGAACACTTGAAAATTGTAATAATTTGAGGTGTGCGTCAATTATCTCCATACTGGTGTGAGATATGCTAGTCTTAGCAATGTAGTCCATTTAGTCACAACAGTGTGAGACAGCAGACATGTCAAAAACAAAGCGATTTCTACATGATAACGTTTTAGCACGTATGAGGAGGGATTGATAAATTGTTGGCCTTGAATAGTTCTAGCAAACAAAAATAAATCATGTTGCCATGGAAACGAGTATTAATTTTGACAAGCACACATACTACGTTTTAGCAGAAAAGGTTACCGTATGTCATTTTTAAATAGTGACTAAGGTAAGACAGCCACATTGGGTGAAGGTTGGAACGTCAGCAAAAACATAAAGTCTTGCGCTGCCCTGCAAAAAAGTCAATTAAATCCGCTTTTAAATTTTCCATCAACCACCATATTCTCCTAATCTGGCCCCATCAGATTCTCTTACCAAAACTCAAAAAAATCCATTAATAGGAAAAAAGTTACTACAAATGAGGTGGAAAAATATTTAGAGTTGAGAGTCCTCAGTGGTTGATACCTTTTAATGGCTAACTGAAAAGATGGTAACAAATTGCAAGCTTTCGAGACTACTCAGGTCTCTTCATCAGGCTGAACTAATACAAAATCTGAAGAATCACATATTTATACACAAAAACACAGAAAAAATGCAATAGGTAAGACAAGTGACGTGAAGCAGAATAGTCATTATGGCAGAGGGATGAGCATAAATATTGGAACAGTTCATAGATAAGGAGAGAAAGTTTTATTACCCTCTGATTGGAGTCTGGTAATGTTTTGTGATGTTTTCACTCGGACTGAAGGAAAAGGGATCTCAACAACCAAGAAGAGGTCAGACTGGACACCTCCTCCTGGACGCAACCCTCATTTGGATAAATATATAGACTCATTCAGATATTTGATAAAATCCACCATCATAGCCACCAACAAGAGACAAGCATCCAACATCAGTGCCCAGGAGAGAAAGGCTATACAGTCTCTGAAAACCAACAAAGAAATCATCATTAAACCTGCTGACAAGGGAGGTGCAATAGTCATGATGAACACATCAGACTATATGAAGGAAGCAAACAGACAACTTACGGACACACGCTACTACAGAAAACTGGAGTCGGACCCTACACAGGACTATTACAAGGAACTAAGCAAGTTGGTATCTTGTCTGTCTGACAAATCCATAAGAGCCGATGACCTGATACCAGAGAGTCCAAGAACAGGGACATTCTACATGCTTCCCAAAATCCACAAAGCTGGGAATCCAGGGAGGCCGATTATTTCATGTGTGGACACCCTTACTGAGCAGGTATCTGGATGGGTAGAGGGTATTCTTAAACCTCTGGTAAAGGATACACCCAGCTACATTCAGGACACAACTGACCTACTGAATAAACTAGCAGCAATAGGTCCTCTACCAGAAGGAACCATCCTGGCCACCATGGATGTGGAATCCTTGTACTCTAATATCCCACACCAGGATGGATTAAATGCCTGCAAAGACTTCATGAAAAACACCGGGAATGATGCTGATTCTGTGGTGAAACTCACAAAATTCATCCTCACCCACAATTACTTTGAATTTGACAACAAGATCTATTTACAGGAGACTGGCACAGCGATGGGAAGTAAAATGGCTCCACAGTATGCAAATCTTTTCATGGCCAAGCTTGAAAGCGACTTTCTGTCCTCATGTCCCACCAGGCCTCGGGCCTACTACCGCTACATTGATGACATTTTAATCATCTGGACGGAGTCTGAGCAACAGCTAAAGACGTTCCACGAACAGTTCAATCAATTTCATCCCACCATCAACTTAACACTTAACTACTCCAGCACTGAAATTAACTTTTTGGACACCATCATTAAACTGAAGGACAATGAAATAGAGACATCCCTGTATCAGAAGCCAATCGACCGTCCAACATACCTTAAATGGGACAGTTTCCATCCAAAACACATAAAAAACTCTATTGTCTACAGCCAAGCCATCAGATACAACCGTATATGTTCCAACCCCATGGATAGAGATGAACACCTTGGTCGCCTTAGAAAGACCTTTTTAAATCAGGGCTACCATCCAAGAACAATTGAAAACCAAATTACAAGAGCCACCAGAATATCAATAACCGGGTGCCTCTAGTGGTCACCTACAATCCAAATCTGGAGGTGCTAAGGGGAGCTGCACGGAAACTACAACCTTTACTACAAAAAGATGCCCGGTTACAATCCATATTTCCAGACCCCCCCACTACTGTGTTTTAGACAGCCCCCAAATCTAAGAAGCATCATTGTCAGAAGTTCCCTGTCCTCCCCAACAGCTGCAGGAACCTTGCCTTGCAATCAGAAGAAATGCAAAACCTGTCCATTTATAATGACCACGGACAAGATAAAGATCCCCAACTCACATCAGGACTACAAGATACCAGGTACTTTCAGCTGCATCACATCTAATGTTGTGTACCTAATTATATGTACTAAATGTCCAACTGGGGGTCTGTATGTGGGGGAGACCGGGCAAAAACTGAGAACAAGGATGAATTCTCATCGCCACACAATAAGAGAAAAAAGAATGCATCTACCTGTGGCAAAACATTTTTGCTCCCCTGATCATAGCATGTCAGATATGAAAATACTGGTACTAAGAAGCAGATTCACATCTCAGAGACAGAGAAGAATTTGCGAATACAAATTGATGGTGACCTTTGACACTCTTAATGCTGGAATGAACCTGTCACATGGTTTTATAGCCTATTACATCAATTAAGGAATTTACTCCAAATACCCTGTGAAAACATCACAAAACATTACCAGACCCCAATCAGAGGGTAATAAAACTTTCTCTCCTTATCTATGAACTGTTCCAATATTTATGCTCATCCCTCTGCCATAATGACTATTCTGCTTCACGTCACTTGTCTTACCTATTGCATTTTTTCTGTGTTTTTGTGTATAAATATGTGATTCTTCAGATTTTGTATTAGTTCAGCCTGATGAAGAGACCTGAGTAGTCTCGAAAGCTTGCAATTTGTTACCATCTTTTCAGTTAGCCATTAAAAGGTATCAACCACTGAGGACTCTCAACTCTAAATATTTTTCTATCTACTGGCTAACACGGTACGAAGATATACATCTTTACTATACAAATGAGGTGGTAATTGATGCTGTGGAGTCCTGATTTGCAGAACATAGCAATGTTCCATAGGCTGGAACAACTATGTATCCATCCCCCCTGTATAAAGATTATTCTAAAATGATGTGATGTAACTGCGCTGTTACCATTCTATCTTCTTACTGATGGGGACCAGGGGGATCCTCAGCAGGGACCCTCCTTTATTCCATTCATTTTATTCAGTATTTGCCATTGGTAGAACTTCCAAAATTATAGACATGTGTATAGAGTTTGTGTATTTATTGTTAAAGGGAATCTGTCAGCAGGCTTTTGCAACCTCATCTGAGTGCTAGCAGCCTGATGTAGGCAGAGAGACCCTGATTCCAGAGATGTATAACTTAGTTAACTGGGTGCAGCGTTTCTGATACAGATTTCTTAGATGTAGCAGAGCTGAGAAAGCTAACCGCACCCACACCAAGCTCTCTATTTACTTAGTCTATGGATAGTGAGCTGCTTATCACAGCAGGGGCAGAGTCCGACTAGAGGGCATGTGCTACTGTAGTCCGGGCAATGACAAGTGACACATCTTTGAATTCAGTGTTTTAACCCATACCTCATGCTTCCCTCAGATTAAATGGCAAAAACCTGCTCATGGATTCCCTTTAAATGTGTTTAATTTCCTTTTCATGGACTTTCTTTTACATTACACTATATGTACACAATATATTACATATATATATTATGTCTTGCACTTTGATCCCATGGACATCCAGGTCTATTGGCAGGGCACTATCACACACTGCAATATTTGCCCACTTGCCTTCACATTACCAATCTAGGGCATGAGAGATCTTCCCATCTTCTCCTATTAGTAGTCATGGGATGTCCTCATTGTGTAACACTTCTACCCGCCATGATCTGGGGATGGAGCGGGGAAGTAGATCTGCCCGTACTGTTCTCAGAAAATCTGTAATTATAGTTGTTATTACAAGAATAAGTTGACTGAGCTTATCTTGGGATAAACAGGGGCGGGATTATTTTATCTGAGGAACTATGGTTATTTTCTTTGGAGAAAAGACGGCTTAGGGATGACCCAATTACTATGTATAAGTACTTGAAAGGCCAATACAGATGGCTATGTAATTTTTTTTCCTCTATGTATTCCTGTATAAAGCAACTTCCCCACTAAACACACCATCTTAAGAAGGCTTGTCTGAAACATTTATGGCATATTCTCTCGTGAATTCCAACCATTGGGAATTTTCTATATTGCCAATACAAAGCGCCACCTGCTGCATTGGCTTACATTGAGGTGCCCATACTTATGCACTGCACAATATGAGTTATGGAAAGGTCCAAGCATTCCTACAGACCACAGTATAGAGAACCCCTCCCAAGCAGTGTCACCTCCCCACCTAAGATAATGCAACTTATGCCACCAAACAAGGGTCACAAGGCCCCGTCCCCCTGATAGTAGAGGTGCCATGTCACGGAGGCATTTATAGCATGAGCTGTGAGGATGTAGAATTCCTTGTATTCTTCAGGTGACACACTGCATATACACTGTGTTCCAAATTATTATGCAAATAATATTTT